>CACVCL010018464.1:0-129385 GCA_902729485.2 Mus minutoides | reverse complement strand
GGCCAAGTTGGCCATCATTGGGAAGAGAGGCCCCTTGGTCATGCAGACTTTATATGCCCCAGTACAGGGGAACGCCAGGGCCAAGATGTGGGAGCGGGTGGGTAGGGGAGCAGGGCTGGGAGGGGGGAGGGTATAGGGAACTTTCTGGATAACACTTGAAATGTAAATGAAGAAATTATCTAATAAAAGTTGGGAGAAAAAAAGAGCCTAAGGATGTGTTCTCAATAGAAATATTAAAGCAAAGAGTCTCATATGCAAACACAGAATAACCCAGGGTGTCATTGACAAAAATAGCCAACCATTTTGTTGATGTAAATATATATTTTATAGACCTCTTAGAAAAATAAAAAATAGGTCTGATGGATAACAGGTGAAATGTAAATGAAGAAAATATCTAATAAAGACCTAAAGTTACAGCATCAATCCACAAGGCAAGATCTGCCCCTTTATGAAGGAGTTGCACAACTGTAAAGGGCATAACCAACTGCTCTCTGCTTGGATTTGAAGCCGACTCTACACAAGTAGCTCTTTAAACCTGGTCATGGCTAAGGATGTCTTAGGCCTTAAAGGAGAACTTAATGCTATTGTTTAATTAAATTGTCATGGAACCAAGCTGAATTCTAAACAAAATATTTATGTTTATACTTATAGACAAATGTCACTCACAACTTTCACCAGAGACCTTGGTGAAGGTGGTCACTTCAGAGACACAGAGCTGCTCAAGATGCTAAGGAGTGACAGTTGATATTCAGACCTACAGGGAATATTTATACCTTCCCCAAGAAGGCTCAAATACATCCTGAAAGATGGCAGAAAGAATGTAAGAACTGGAAGAATGTAGCACCTGAAGAAGGGCTATGAAATACTGTGTTCTTGGCATGCCACAGCTAATGTTTGTCTAGCATGTAAGAAAGCCTCATATGCACTCTTCAAGACTATATAACCAGGTGCGGTGGTGCACACTTGTTATAGAGGTCAGGGAATACTGCATCTGTTATACTGCAAATCTACACATCTAGTTTGAAGCCAGCATGGGCTACATGACATTCTCTCTCAAAAAATAAATCCTTATTACTTTTTCTAAGCTTACATTAATCATCTTGGAATTATTTTATAAACAAAATTTCTTCCATTTAAATAAATTTCATGGTAATTGGTAAACATATTACTTATAGGACCAATTTTGGAATATGAAAATTAAAACATATACTCTCTGGCTTGCGATTCTTTCTCCAAATAAACATAACTGTCCTTGGATAGAAACACTCCCTAAAGTGAAGCTGTCCCTCGACTGATATCCAATCATGAAAATGCAGAGAAGCACCGATGGCAGGTGACATGCCACTGGGTCCTTGGATGGTAGTAACTTTTTTATATATCACAGTTTCATCTCTGTTGTCAGCATGGTAAATGATTCTCAGAAAATAAATCATAACTCCTTCTATATAGTATCATATGCAAAGTATAATCTAATAATAAGCATCTCATTTATGTTTTCCTATTGCTCTATAGATGAATACTCTATATCCCCTGTACCTTTTACTAAACTGCTAAAACTCGCAAAGCATCAACCCCTGCGTTGCCTCTTCTGATGTCTCTTACTAATAAGATTTAACAGAGATTTCAATTGAACAAACCATTTTGAATAGTCCAACCCAATTAAAATAGTTAAATGTTTTTAATTTAAAGTGACTTGGATAAAAAAAATGTTAGTCTTTTTATAATTGTTACTAACTCGAGAAAAGTCCTTTATTTATGCCCACATATTATATAACTTCCAGCATTGCTCTCTTACAAAATGCTCATTTTGAAAGTACAAAATATAGAATTAGCACATTACTCATCCTGTGATCTAATGTCATAAGAGCTTCAGAGACAGATTAAGATAGCACATAAAGAAAGCAGGGTTTTTTAGAAATGTCCAATACAAAGACTCCTGTTACAAAGAATTACATAATGAGGCTTTGAAAATGCAGTTTATACTTCATCAAAAATAAGCATCGTGGACCAAAATACTGTTGGATTAAGAGAGGGTGTATTTGGCCCATTCACTCCCCGTGCATGAGTTGAACTATCATGCCAATCCCAGTTTAAATGTACATCCAGGACATACTGATCAACGATGTTTACTGAAGTTTCACTGGATTTGTTTTGAACTTATACCGATTACATTTAAGTAAAAACTTGTTACCTTGGTGAACAGAGGAAGAGGATGCTATCTGCTTCCGGTAAGTAGATCATTTGGCCTTTGAGACGTAAGCAGCTAATCTCTGCTCCAGTCAGTTCATCCTCACACTCTAGTTTCTNACATACTGATCAACGATGTTTACTGAAGTTTCACTGGATTTGTTTTGAACTTATACCGATTACATTTAAGTAAAAACTTGTTACCTTGGTGAACAGAGGAAGAGGATGCTATCTGCTTCCGGTAAGTAGATCATTTGGCCTTTGAGACGTAAGCAGCTAATCTCTGCTCCAGTCAGTTCATCCTCACACTCTAGTTTCTCCACATCCAGCAGCCCTTCCTTAAACAGGAAAGACCAAATATCAGCTTCTGCCTGACAAAGCAGCTGGAGGGATCGGACAACTCCATTTCTCACCAGCCCTAAGGGAGGGAAAGCTCATCCCTTAGAACAGGAAAGGGGTCATTGCTCCAGGTCCAGGGCATTGTTAGACGCACAGTGCCTGATACCCTTCTGTGCACTCAGGAAGGCAGCAGCTGGGCTGCTGTGCCTGCATTCATTGTGGCTTCCGTGTTTTTCCACTCTGGCCACAACATACATTACTGAATGTTACCAAACTAAGCACAGCTAACCTTATATTCACAAAACGTGGAAAAGCAGCAGTCGGTCTCAAGCATATAAAACACATCTAGATGTATCTCTGGAAATCATTGAAGAATATGAAATGTGTAGATGCTAGAGAAATTGTGTTTGCTACCATTTCCCAAGAGTGCAATCGAGGGGATATGGAAAACATCTAAACTACCAACTACATGAGTTTATGAGCCTTCAATCCTTTTTATTTCCCTAGAGAAAAAAATGTTAGCCTGAATTATAAACAATTTACAGAAAAGTAAATCAGCGGTGACATTATCAAAGACTTCTTGTTAGGAGAAAGAAGCATTGGAACTTCAAGGGTACTTGACGCTACAACGCTGGTTTTATTGAGTGAGACTGAGATGTTCCCAGCCAGACACTTGCTCAAACTTTTTTGTTCACTCATTCTCATCAGCTACAGAGGTCCATGTCCCCAGTCGAACATTGCTCTCTTGAAAGCTGCAGTTTACTTTCTTCTATTTCCATCTCAGAGACTGCTCAGAGTTGACATCCCCTCTCTGTTGTTGCTGACGGACAAAATGCCTTGCTTACATTTAATCAAAAGGTTCTTGCTTACCTTACTTCTCAGCACAAAGACTGTATTGATGTGTGAAAGAATCCCATGGAAACTGATGTCGATGTGAGGGCGGACCAGAGAGAAGACAGACAGAAGGCTGCAGTTCCCAGGCTGGAGCTAAGATACAGAAAAAGAGCAAAGAACAGGCAGCTACTTGAGGTTGACTTTATGATTAGCTATTGGTCTTGAAATTAAGCTAGATCAGTTACATCTATAAGTGGAAAATAATCGTAAGTATTGTGTGGGAAATTTTTCCTGACTGTGGCCTCAAATTTTGCTATATGCAACAGAGTTTTTAAGCAAATGTAAAATACTTGCAGGAACAAGAAAGGATTTAGGTGACTACTATGTAAATATAAATATAAAGCTTATGAAAATAAAATAATAAAGAGAAAAAAGGAAACTTATCTTCTAAACTGAAGATGCCCATGATATTTAATGCCAGTAAATCAAAACACCAGTAAATACTTTCTTACAACACATCCAAGGAGAGACAATATTAATATTAGTACTAACACAAAGTGCCTACTTATGATGAAGCAAGTAACTGACTAAAGGGACCTCATGCTATGTCAGGACAGAGGAAAACAGGCAAGGTCACACACCAAGAGGGAGATCCCACAGGAAGCACAAAGCACTCTGCTGCTTCCAGATCTACAGCTTTCCACAAGACCCCTGTATTCTAGTCCTGCCTTAAAGCAAATGGTACCGCCAGATGCATACATGCCAGGGACGAATCCTCACATGGGACATGGGAGAAAACTGGGTGCACAGGAAGTTTTCACATGACTCCTGGGAGTGCAGACCCATTGTGGCTGCAGAGCTTGGGGTCCTTCCGGGCTCTGCCACTCTTCCCATGGTAATGTCTATGTTTTTCATCTTGTTTGTTTGTAAATTTCCTCCTTCCCCTTGTCAACAGCTGGTTTTGAAAGCTATTTTTGGAAGGCAGCTAGGCAGTGAATATTTACTTAATAAACAAAAACTGGAGTGAAAGCTGACTGCTCTTAGCAATTTCCCAATTTCTCACAAAGCAAGTCTACCGTTCTCAGACAACTTCCTCCTCCCCCTGTAAGTGATTAAAGTAGACACAAATAAAAGCCCTAAGGAAGTTTTCAATATTTTCAAACACATTTAGGTTATAAGTGCATGGGATTGGTCCTGCTAACGAATGGAACCTGTAACGGCTGGGGGCTGGGGGCCGGGGTGGGGGGGTCAAATCCCAAGGTGGTGGAGATGTGCATTTTACCTGGGGGAGCACTCTGTAGATGGCATTACCACACTGAGTGACCACTAGGTTCTGGTCAAATATGATGTGAAAAGGAAATGCTTTGCAGAAGGTGTAAGGGCTGATACGTGATTCCTGGGTACCATTCTCTTCAAACCTATCCAGATCTTCATAAAAATCCTCTTCTTTGGATTCTTTTTCTTCAATTAAAAACTGGGTATGATCACATTCTTCATTTCTTTGCTGAATAACCTAGATGTCAACGGGAGGAAATGTGGTTAACTGCTGGTATTTTAGCCTCGTTATAATATCTGAATGTAAGGGACTGCTTATGAACATTTCCCATAATTATTACTACATAATTACTATTTATAATCTGGTATGAATTTCCCATTAGCACACATAGCCTTTTGAGTGGACTAGGAAGAAAATACCGTCTTGGCCTCCTGGAGTAGGCCTCCTGAACAGGGATGTTTGCACAATGAATCTATGGTTAAGGCTAAACATGATGAGCAAAAACAAAGGACTTGGCTAGGAGAAACTACAGAGGTCAGAGAAGGAAAAATGACATTTTTGTCATTGCATGCTCTCTGTATTGACACCTTAAAACTGCCACTCAGAAATAACAAAGGGTGTTATCAATGGCGTCAGGAAAAGACCAGAGCTGGCTTGGCTAAGTTCACCAGCACAACTTGATTAAAAAGCAAAATAAAGAAAGAACACAATCAAAGACTTTTGGTTGACATGATAAAATGTTCTTGGTACATTTTAGGAAAGAGAAAAAAATTCACATGGAATAAGTGATCTGTAAAATCGGCTAATTTAATGTTCTTTACATTTCACTCTCCACAATCTGATAACTCACATATCACATGGCCCACCCTATTTCCAGCTGGCGTGTATTCACGGAGAGGAATTGAATTTCTTCTTGCCTTAAGCAACATATAAATAGAAAGAGAATCTGTTGCAAGAAGAAATCGCCCAGTATAATGCATTTCCAAGCCAAATACTGAAGACTTCTGGGGTTTACACCATTTTGGTTCACAGGTACCGCTAATGTAGCCCACAAGCAGCACTCAGTGAGTGAGTTATCATTTCAAATGTTCCAATATTCGGAACATCTTAGTGGGTGAACATTACCTTCATGTCTATCTCAGTGCCGTGTATCTGTTGAGCAACAGTCTTGATAATCCCGATCACGATGTCCTGAAGCCCCTCTCTTTCTGAGTAGTAGTGCAGGATGAGCCCTTTGCCTTTTTCCGCATCTGTGCACCTGAAGGAAGGCGCGCGCATCCCTGGGTAGATAGTGGCGAGGTGATCATGCAGGGCATCGAGGTTCTGTAGTGAAAACGAAAGTATAGTGACAAGGAATGTCTATGAGGTCATAGCCATGCAAACAGCAGAAAGAAGGCTCACATATGGGTTTTCTGGTCAGATAACTAGTGTAAACATGTACCTAGGGGGATCCTTCATGGTGTCCCTGAGTTAGCTCTGAGGTAAGTACCACAGAGAGAATGAAAAGAGAGCAGAATAGTTGAGACGAATCAAAGGTGATTATTAACGGCAAGTCTCAAGAACATACTTAAGGTAGAAAGCAGGCATCTGAGATTGTTATTGATTCACACTGTAGTATTCAGGAGAGAACATTGTGTCAGTCAAACACATTCTTTTCTGCTTGCACCATAATGCCCATCTGAAGTCAATAAAAGAACATATCAAAATGTCAAGGATAATGAAATATAAGCATATTACTTTGATGAGTGACTAAAATAAAAGTGTATAAATTCCCTGCTCATCCGTAGTCCCCAGTCAATAGCAGAGCCCAGGCAAGTCAGCAAAATCACCATCTCCCGCTAAAGAAAATTAAACTTCCTAATGTTTGTAAGCATGTCACTTAGAACATGCTAACTTTCTCAGCACCTATTAGTTCGCAAAATTCAAAAGTGATTTATATTCATATTGACCTAAGAAATAAGAAAGCTACACTTTTAGTTCAGTCCAGCATTTGGTTGATAATGTGCCTCATGCAGGAATGAAGAGATTCGGGAGATACACCAGGCACAGAGAGTCGTGAAGTCTTCTTCCTGACTGCCTCTAGAGGTCGCTGCTGTAGCATGAAACCTAAGAGGCAGTCTCCTAGCTTGCTCCATGCCTTTCCTGAAACCTACCCGTCCCAGAACTTATTTCTTTCTTTCTATTGAGTTGAAACACACAAGGGATTCTTTCTGTAACAAATTGTTTTTGTGGAAATCCTTCCCCGTTCAGAGAAGACCCGAAAGCTCCGATGCACGACCTTAAGACCCCTGCCGAACTTTTGATGTAACAATTTCGAAAGAGAAAAACCTCTTGAGAAGCAATGTATTGCTAAGAGTTTTACTTTTATCTCCATTTTCCACAAAGTCAGAATTGAGTTTGTGGCTGCATTAAGAACTCATTTCTTCCATATTACAGTCCAAGTACTGTGTTGTACTCCTTATATGAAAGAAAGCCATCTTAAATAGGTGGTTTAATACTTTTTCATTTTTCTAAACAAACTATTTAAATATTCCCTAGTCAATAGACCCACGTCATTTGCTTGCTATCGATTTCCATTTTGGTTCATTATGTGCCCTCTGTCCATTCCTACAAGCAGTCAAGACAATCACTTGGCAGTGACGTACCATTTCTAACAGTGGCCACCTTGATATTAAGGCAGTTCTGACACAGGACTTGGTCCTCCAGGATGGATGAAACATCAAAGATAGCACCCTTCCTGCAAGGCCAGCCATTTGAATTTGTGCACAGGTGTGGGCACGATTAAGGTTTGAGTATTGGAAGTACTGCCTTGCTAAGTTGCATTCCTTCAGGCAAGAGGGTCACTACAAAGGCTGAGCATGGTGTTCAAGCCTTTTTTGTGGTAACCGAGTCTCCAGAGATTTGCTGTTGTATTGAATTTGCTACTAATTAAATGCACAAGCTGAGTGCTTTGTTGGAGCATGAGAGAGTTACCACTTAATGTAATATTGATTTTCTTTAGATAGTATCCCACACAAAACACACTCTCGGGATTTCTTCAGTTACCGCTTTCCTCACCCAGTGCTATTCTATCAAGTTTCAAGCGATTACCACGACCTGTCTCTTCTAAGAAATGGGATTGTGATTAAATTTAAATTATTTTCACCGCACTTGTATTGCTAATAAATCTGCAGTCTTCATATTTAAACTACTATAGTTACAATATCCTCTGGCAATCGTAAACAGGAACCCTTAGCATGGCCAAGAGAAAAGCTATTCACATTTTGATAGCACTAACTAAACACATTTGACTGTTCACTAACATAGCTATATTGATACATTCTGGGCAATAAACCTTTCATCACAAAACTAGAATTGTTTTATTTCTAAATATACCCATGGAGGTAAGTACAGGAAGAGAACAGATGCAGGGCCAGTTACAAGGAGCTCGCACATGCGCACAAGAGCCAAAAAGTCGTGGGAAAATGTAAACACAGATGCTTCGGCACGTACAACTTCCAGGAAGCCATGGAGCAACCTCAAAAATGCTTGGGCTTCTCCATCTCCTTAGCATCATTTAAAAGGGTGGTGTTTTTGTTCTGATAACCAAAATCTAGTCTGAGGTTTTAATTCCATTTCTAACAGTGTTGATACCGGTTTTTGTGTTCCCTCTCTCACAAAGAGAATAAAGGCATATTTTCTATGCGGGGATCCTGCAGCTGCCAGGCCACGTTAGCAGTCTCCTGGTGTTTGTCCTTTGTAGAAGAAGGAAAATGATTCCTGTTACACTTCGGCTGTGGGCCGTGATGCAGCAAGAGGAGTGTGCTCTACGGATATAGGAGACCATTGTTCTTTGGGGAAATATGTTTAAGGTGCACGTATATCTTAAGATTTTTGGACTACTTCAAAATAATGCACATTTAAATATATATATATATATATATATATATATATATATATATATATATATATATATATATACCAGGTATGCCAAAAATAAGTTCATACCTAATTACAGAGACAAACTATGCAGAAATCAAAGACTTCCTCTCTTTGCTCCTAGTACAGCTAATCAAAGACTTGTAAATTGGCCACAGAAATGTAGAGATAAAGAATCTGCTTAGGAAGCAAACTGGTCTTTTGGTTTTTTTTCAGTCTCCATAATCTTTAATCCTGATCCTGTGGTTGAAAGGAAGTTGTTTGTGTAGATAATCCACTGAGATTCAGCCCTGAAAATGAAAGATGTTCTCGCAAAGCCTTCTCCTTCCTCTCATCCCCTCCCCAAGCACTTTCTCTCCCCTCTGAGAGGCAGGGCCAGCATCCACCATGTTTAATGTGAATTGTAGCCCCTGAAAAACCCCTTGCTGAGATTAATGAGAAACAGGTCATTGGAAGTTGGAGAGGGACACCGAAACAAATGGTGAATTTACCCGAAAGATGATGAGAAACACAGAGAAAGATCTCCACACTGACCCATATCATCATGGCCAAACTAATTGAAGTGAGCAATTATTTAAAACATTTTTATTTGCATATACGGGTTACCTCCCCTAATGTGGAGTTCAAGCGGTCAGCACTGGATGTAATAGCTCAGGAGTAGCTGGTTTCCAAATTGGGGGAGAGGGTAGAGCAAAATAGTTGGGGTTATAAGAACAGGAAAAAACAAGGTAGCCCTACTGGTCTCTTAGAACAAAGGTATGGTCGCAAGGTAGGCATAACAAGGTAGACATGGGTGGGCATATAACCTTTTGAAACAAAGAGGGGTGCAAAATGGTTATAAAGAACTCTTTGAAACAAAGACATGACTGCCATTCCTGGAACAGGAGGTACAGGACCATTTGTAGTTAAGGTTACAGGTGGGGCATAGCCCAATCCTTGAGAAACAGAAGTTTAATCATAAACAGGAAGGGGCCTAGCTTGTCTTTAATGTAAGATGGCTTCTAACTAAGCCTAAGATGGAAGCAGGTTTGTTCTCTGCTTCTCCCCTTCCTCTTATGAGCTGCTCCGTCAAAAAAAAAAAAAAAAAAGAAAGAAAGAAAGAAAGAAAGAAAGAAAGAAAGAAAGAAAGAAAAGGTTTAGTGTTTGTAAAAGAAAAGCATGGCCGGGCGTGGTGGCGCACACCTTTAATCTCAGTACCCGGGAGGCAGAGTTCGAGTCCAGCCTGGTCTACAAAGTGAGTTCCAGGACAGCCAGTGCTATACAGAGAAACCCTGTCTAGAAAAACAAACAAACAAAAACAAAACAAAACAAACAAAAAAGAAAAGCATGAAGTTGACTGCAGAGGTGACTCAGAGCCACTTAAGAGCACTTGCCCTTCTTGCATAGGACCCACAGCTGCTGTAACTCAGCAACCTACAACTGCCTGTAACTCCCTTTTAGGAAATAGGAGCCAAGCCTTCCGGGACACTAGATATCAATACAGTGCACAGACATGTAGGAATTCACACTTATGCATAAAGGTTTTAAAAATAAATAAATAACTGGTTTGGATTTGTTGTTGTTGTTTTATTTTTGGCCTTTTGGTGTTTGTTTGTTTGTTTGTTTGTTTGTTTGTTTGTTTTTAAAGCAACTTTCTTTAGCTGGGCAGTGGCGGCACATGCTTTTAATCCCAGCATTTAGGAGGCAGAGTCAGGAAGATTTCTGAGTTTAAGGCCAGCCTAATCTACAGAGTGAGTTCCTGGACAGCCAGGTCTACACAGAGAAACCCTGTCTCAAAAAAAAACCAAGTAAACTGGAATATTTTATTTTAAAGAAAATTTATCAGAGCCTTTAAAATTATTTAAACAGAAAATATCAAATACAAATAATGAAAAATAAATTTTAAAAAATTATTTAAATAGAAATCACTTTTAAAATTGTGGGCATTAGCCCTGCAGAAGTGGTACACACATTTAATCCCAGCACTTGAAAGGCAGATGCAGGAGAATCTCTGGAGTTCAAAGCCTACCTGGTGTTCCAGGACAGTCATGGATATACTAAAAACCCTTTCTCAAAAAACAAAACAAAATAAAACAAACAAACAAAAAACCAACCCCAAAAGAGTATGTACTTCTTACTTCATCTTCTCAAAAGCCATATCTTCAATAACAATAAGAATAAATTAAATGCACTTACATAAATTTCACATATTTCTGTCCTTTAAAATGCATGTTAAAAAAAGAATCCTTCCAGGTAATACTAAATTTAACAATGGATCTATATTTAGTGCAACCAGTTACTCAAAGAAGAATCTTTCACTTTTAACATATTTCTCTTCCTTCTGAAGTTTTGCTCTGTTTTTCTGTTTAAAATAAAAGTTAAGTCATATTTTACTTGTAGGTCGTAGAAATTGAGTTTAGATGTTTCTTTGGAGATTCAAAAGTTAAAATAAAGTGTCAAGTGCATTTTTTCTACAAAATATAAATAATTTAGAAAAGTATTAGGGCTTTACAGCTGTTCAGGAAAATCCTAGTATTTCCCAAAATAGCCCCTTGTACAAACATTTGAGAATTTGAAATTGGATCTGCTGTGAATGCCAGGATGCTGCCAGTGGGTTGTGGTTTTTAAGCCCGAATCAAAGCTAAGCAGAGCTGGAGATAGTCCCCCTGCAGGGCTGTATGCTGTGTGGGAGGATTAGGAATATATATATATATATATATATATATATATATATATATATATATATATAGAGAGAGAGAGAGAGAGAGAGAGAGAGGGAGCGGGCTGAATGTGCCACAAACCAAGCCTTCTAGCCAAGAGTGAAAGTATATTTAAATTTTTATATGCCATCCTTATGGATATTGAAATAAGCTCATGAATACACATCTTAACTAGTCTCTAAAATAGCATTTTTTTTTTCCTCTGTGTTTTTTAAGTGAACCTGGGAACCTTGGGCCATATAGTACAGGCAAACTAGCAATGCAGCATCAGGGAATGGGTGAAGCAATAATCCTGTTTGGCCTTATTTGAGTCCCATTGCCAAAGCTGTGCATCATCTCACCAAGGATTTACTCAAAGTTCTTGATTCATTACATAAGTGCACATACACACACACACTAACAGGAAAAAAATCTACAAGGAAAAATAAACAGAGCCTGTTTCTGTTGCCCTTGTGCTATAGCAAACCACACCAACACCTATTGATTGAAATGCTAATTAATGATGTTATTGTTATCTTTGATGGTTTCCATGCTGAGTGTGGAAAAACTCCTTACAGGAGGTCACCAGCACATAGACGGGATGACTTACTTTTTACAATGAACCCTTGAAATGGCCAGCAATGTGGCCAGTTTTTGCAAGGGAATTGCATGCAAGGAAATCAGGCAGGATTTTGTTCTGACCATCTCTACACAGTCTGTGCGACTTGAACTTCTTGGGTTAGGTTTCTGGATCCATAATGGATTCCCACCACCACCCCCCAGATACCCAAGAAACAAAATGAAGACTTCTGATTCTATGGCCTAGGACGTGTTACTATGTCACCTTTGCCTAATCTGTTGGCCAAATGGTTGCCAAAGCCAACACTTATTCAAAGGAAGGAGAATTGCATCTCCTAATGGAGGCCAGGCACAAGAGGGACAGAAGATACTGTCTCTATAACCTCTGGAAAATGTATTCACAATGCAGAACGGATTGCAGTGCAAACAACACTGGCTGGCAATCCTTACCAGTGATGTTCTCAGGGGACCAGCAAAGCATACATATGCAGCAGGACTGCTTCATTCTGTTCATAAAAATTCAGAGAGAAATTTGTGTATGCCTAATTAAAGAACATAAAAGTACAAAATGGTGGGAAAACCTTGCTAAAATATGGCTTTGTCTTTTCAACCACAGTCTCAGCTAAATTCATATAAAATCTAACAATCAGATTACATGTTTTTTTAATTCTTCATAATATTGTTTGTATTTTCAATTACTAATTCACTTCAAAATAAACTCAAAAGATGACTTTCATTAACAGCCCCCAAACTGATAGCGGCACAGACTTAAGAAAAACCACTTGCAACTATTCAATCCCTACAGACAAATGGAAAAAGCTTCCTCTAGAAGTATTTCTATATTTTATCACTGTGTTCATTGGGAAACTTCATTTTCAAAGTCACCATAATGCAAAATTTTAAACATGAATATAGAAACACAAGAGAAGTTGTATAGGGTCACAAGTCTAGTGATGGAAGAAAAGGCTCTCAACTGAGAAGGCAAGCATGTTTAAACAAAATAGTCACAGAAAATGTCAAAAAACTAAATTACAGACATTGCCTTTACTGTGTGGCCTGGAATATACCATTTCTATAAAGGAGCAGGGGTATTATCTCACTGAAAGCATTGATTTGTAAAATATTACTACTACTCCAGAATTATGCTGAGACGGCTCCTTTAAAACTGACCAATGACATCCAGAAACGTGCTCTTGCATGTGCAAACATCTTGGTGTATACTTACAAACTAAATAAATACATATGAAAATCGTTAAAACAGTAGCTCTAGAATTAACTAATGCATATAGAATTGATGTCTGCCCGTCATACATACATACATACATACATACAGTTTTGGGAATTCAGAAACATTTAATGTACATTTCATATAATTATATATGTGTGAGTATACGTGCATGTGTGCATGTGTATGCATGCAAATGTGTGTGTGTGTGAGTGTGTATATGTCCTCTCTCTCTCTCTCTCTCTCTCTCTCTCTCTGTGTGTATGGTGTGTGTGTGTGTGTGTGTGTGTGTGTGTGTGCATATCTGTGTTGGAAAAAACATTCTTGCTAATATATTCAAGAAAGACAGGGAGAGAAGATCTATACCCTAAGTCTTCTTTGCTATGATGAAAGAGATGAACGTGCTTACTCAAAACCTGGTAAACAGTCTCCTGAGCTATACCTTTAGTAGCAATGTTATTGTCATCTGACATGTTTAAGTGGCAATATCAAAGTTGACATTTAAAAAATGCAGAGGTATATTTAATGTAATGATACAGCAATGTATTTTAACATATAGATGCAGGATTATAGCCTGAAAATTAAAAAATAAACATAAATTTACCTTAACTACCTAAGAAAAAGTCCAATGTCTCTTCTCTTATGTGTCAATTTCAGCCTCACTTCTATCAACTGAAATTCTCAGAAAAAGAAAAAACCAACATGGATATATTGAAAACTTTGTGAAGCTGACTGACCAATTAAAGCTTTGAGGTTACAGAATTAGAATGCTGCATTTCTGGGACCAAATTATCTAGAATTATCTTTGGTCTTTTCATAGCCTTTTTTCTTCTATCCTGATTTAACATCAAGTAATACCTCTAAAGTGCATTATTAGCTGAGCACTAATGTCCACCAAGCCAAGAGGAATCATGGAACATGTAATCAAATCTGGCAACCTGAATCTGTGTTTCAAGGTCATGGTCACCCATTTTTGGCTCAGAATAAACTCTCTTCATTTCTTTAAGATGGACGCTATACTTTTCTTGAAAAACTCTAAATGTTACACACCCCCATTTCAAATGGGTGGTCCTTGATGGAATCCTTACTACAAGTTCCTCTTATTGGATATTTTCTTCCTTCCTTTCTTCTGCTTTTAAGCAATTGGTTCATCACCCTCCTGTTTAACTCAGGCATCCACTGAGTTACTCTTCAGTGTCTCTGGCCTCCCATGATTTACATTCCAGTGAAAGAAACAGGAAATGGTGGTTCAGTGCCAGGACTGAGGCTGGGGACAGCCTGCTTTGAAAGCCTGAGAAAAGCCAGCGACCACCTCTCAAGAAGGGCAGAGTTTAGACCAAAGAGTTGAGTCTTCCTGGAAGAAGCAATGAGACCTGGAAGATGACTGACTTCACTCTGTGGATAGGAGCCAGAGCCCTGTCACAGGCTGCGGCTAGAGTGTGCACACAACCCCAGAGGAAAGAGGGAGCCCGGCAAATAAAGGAGTCCACAGAGATCAAGGTTAACAGTAAGTTCTGAGAAGGACTAGAGATAGAGAGTGTGGTGAGAGAAGTCCTCTGCACTGCCTTAAACCTGATATGCTTCATACTTCCAGCAAGCAAGAGAGAATCACTGAAGGGCTCAAAGAAGAAAAGGATATGATGAGCTTATTTGCATTTTAGACACTCCTCAGAGTAAAGAGAAGAGACTGGAGAAATGAGGAAGGCTGTCTAGTCTCTAAATACAGGAAGACCCTTCCTGGAACGTTTCAGAGTAACATCAATAAGACTGAGTTTTCCAAATTTAGCATTTAGGATAAGTTTGTTAAAATTAGGGAGTGAAAAAGAAAGAAAAACTTTTGAACTCTCCATATGATGAAGCCAGTTCATCTCACTCTGTGATTGTGGAAGTACATGGTGAAGAGTTTTTTATTAATATATGCTGGAAGAAAAATGTTATATGTAAGCTAGGATCTTAAAACAATCTGTGAAAACCAGGTGCTTTGCTTTACAACAACAGACACAGAGAAAGGTGCACTGAATTTCTATTTGTTAGACTAACCACAACAAAACCACCTACTTCTAAGTAAAGTATGATCTTACTGTAGTAAATTTGCCATGATAGTAGACAGTTGCAAGACAAAAATTCATTGTTCAAAAGTAGGAAATAACAAAAACCTGGTAGTTTCCAAAATTTGTAGTTTTCTGTCATACTCAAGGGGACACAAAATAAAATCATAGTTAATTTAAAGATGTCAATAAAATTTTAACATTAAATTATAAATGATCAATTTTTTTATTCTTTGCATCATCTTTGAAACTGGGTGAGTTACCTCTTAGATAATTTCCAGTGTGAAAGTTCATGCCGGATGCTGTGGTCAGGTGAAAGGCTGGGGCTGGGAGGCCCCAGGTGAACCTACCTCTTCTGCATTGCCAGACAGGCATTTTGCCAACCTAAACTGTTAACTTCCTACCGATTGACTTGCTCTGTCTTCAGCCTTGTTCAGGGAATCTTCCTTTGGTAGTAACAGTAGTTGATGTGGAGACTGGCTGTTCGAGGACCTAAGAACGCTTGACCTTTGAGTCACTTTGCCCAGCCCTCCCCGCGATGACTGTATCTCTGCTTTCCCAGCTCCAGGAACATCACAAAAGAGAGGGCAGAGTGAAGGGAACGGAGTCCACAGGGTGGGGAGGATGGGCATGAACGTTGTTTTCCCAGCATGCCATGCACACTGGACAGAAGCAGAACCTGTCAACATCCAGTCAGGAATGCGGGAGGGGACTATAGGGCCCTGGCTGTGTCTGGACAGTTGTGAGCTATTGGTAGTTGAGGTTGCTAAATGAAAGGCCTGATATCACCGTCTTCAATGATGCAGCCACTAGTCATGCCCATGGTGGGAAGTCTTGGATAAAGCAATGAGTCAAAACCAACGCAAAACAGAAAGATACATGGCAGGATGAAGACTTGTTAGGAGGAGTTTGGTATTGGTGGTGTGACCAGGGTGTACTACATAATGCAGAAAATTATCAAGTAATACTGACGCTTTTACAGAGTGTTGAGAAGCTAGTGTCTCTGTAGTTTGAGAGCACGTAAAAAAACACCTCCACAGTGAGGTGGGAGATGGTAAAAAATGAGTGCAGGTAAAATAAGAAATGAATAAATCTACTGAAATCTGTGATCTGTTGTGTAAATCTAATCATTGAGAATGACATTAAAATGGAGAGCTATTGTAAGTTGAAACTTCACTGGTGGGGCTGAAGACGTGGCTCAACAGTTGTGGGCATTCACTCTCTAACAGAAGACCAAAATTCAGATCCCAGCACCTCCAAAGGTAGTTCACAAATTCCTTTAACTGCAACTCCAAGGGATCAGATGCCCCCTTCTGTCCTCTGGGTACCTGCTTGTGTGAGTATATGAACACACACACACACACACACACACACACACACACACACACACACACATATATATATATTAGGCCATGGCTGGGAGGCCCCAGGTGAACCTACCTCTTCTCCATTGCCAAACGAGCATTTTGCCAACCTAAACTGTTAACTGTTGAGCCACATCTTTAGCCCCACCAGTGAAGTTTCAATATATATATTTTAAATCTCTGGTAAGGAGACAGTGGTCAACAAACATATTTTTAAAATGGACTATATATTCAAAGACTCTAAAATCCCTCCAACACTTTGAAGTCTCAAAATTCAATCCATTTGAAATAATCAATTTCAACATAATCAGATAATCAGATTGACTTCAACTTTAGTAGCTATTTCATATGGAAGGGGCATCCTTTCTTTGGATAGCATGACTTTAGTAGGTCCACAGCTGGAGTCTATAAACCAGTGTTCATCTTGATTTAATGCTGCTTTAAGTTTATAAGAAAAATGTCCCTGTGTAAACAACAGACATTTTGATTAAACACCAGCGTTCTTATTTTGGCTGTTAAATCAATAACGCAGCTGGCCTTGGAGTGGTTTACATTCTCTCAAGACTGGGCTTCGGTTCAGCTGGGACTGTGCTGACATCACTTTCCAGCAGGTCAAGCCTCTCTCAGCAGTCAGGTTGGAAACACTCTTTGCAACCCAGCTCCATGACGCTGAGCCTTCACACATTCATCCGGAGGGTCTCACAAAAAGCCAGAGCTCAAAATAGCACAGGCAGTCCCAAAATAGCCTCTCAGCAAATGGGGAACTTACTAGTACAGACGTCTGTGGTCACTCTTCAGTGCTGTAAGATAAAGGCCATGAGTGGTGGTGTTTGGTTTTTATCTTATGTGGGGTTTTTTTGTTTTTGTTTTTTTGTTTTTGTTTTATACCTGAAACCAACTTTGAATTTCCTCATATCTCTTTCTTTCTGTGTTAGATCAACTGATTTGTAACTCAAATTCGATGAATTAGTTCTCTGAATTGGAATACCTGAAACGCCTGCTACTTTCTCCTAATAAGGAGCCCAGGAGCTCCTTACTAAATACTCATGCACTGTCCAATGAGAGCTTATAGTTAGGAGTATGTTACAAAAAAATTAAACTATATTACATATTGAAAACAGAAGACCATACCATTAGCATGTGTAATTCTTTCTTAAAGGTAATTGAACAGGTCACGATGGGCCCTGTGGACTTTAAAGAGAATACTAATTGAAGGCTTGTATATTTAGAGTCAACAACCAGAGACTGTGAAAACATGATTGAAAACTCTGAAATACGTGTAGGATCATCTAGTAATTAGATTTTATGTGAGAATGGTCACGCGGGTTCCTCGCCAGCAGCAAGACACTCTTGTCCAGCTGGCTAGATAGAAGTATTTGAGAACTCAAATTTAATAACAGTCACTGAGAGCTTTCACTCTCAGGACCTCGAACATCTCACCTGCAAAAACTCCCTGACATTAGATCCCAGGACACGCAAGATGGTATCGTAGCCAGACTCCTGGCAGAAGACGAAAAACATCTTCCCAAACATCTGCAGGATTTCGCCAGCATTGAGGTCTGTTTGTAGATGAAAGGGAAAGAACAGGCAGAAGACTCTCAATGGGAAGAATAAGCACACGTGTATATGAAAATGATATAAAAATATCCACAATTATTGTACAGTGTGGACATAGACAGAATCTTTGACCAACGTACTACAATGAAATCTTAGACGACTATGCTAACAAGGTAATGGTGCAAATCACACTATTAGGGATATAACCATTTTCTCAATTTATATACTAACACACTTATTTTTAATAGTTTTTATTATATAGAGTATTATTTCTTTTTAAAAAACATTTATTCAAATCAAGGACACAGCATTAGTAAAATGACTTTATGAAGCTTAGTGACCAGACTTTGATGCCCAAAGTACATATAGTGGAAGGAAAGAACTGATTCTCAAGTTCTTCTCTGACCTCCATACATGTGATGTGGTACATAAATATAGCATTCACACATGTGCACAAGCACAAGCACGAGCAAGAACACAACCTCCCCCCCAACACACACACAAAATAAAGGTAGTAAAATCCTTTGTTGCAAAATAACTTTTCTTTATATAAATATGAATATTTAACTACTTCTTACACACAGTATAAATCCTAATATCCTGCTTTTTCTTAGAAAAGAATCATTAATATTTCACGAAATTTATGTAGGTACCTTTCTCATGAATTTTGACTAACATCTTATTCAACGTGAGTACAATTATTTATTCAATGAATCCTTTATTGAAAAGATAGACCTTTTATTTTTGTTAATATACGTAATTCTAGGGAGAGCAACTTATTCATAAATCTTAGTAGGAAGCAGGTCTCACGTATCTTCAGTGAAAATTCCTCAACAGTGTGAGAAGCCTGGACAAATGGAGTCTTTGGCCAAGTGCCTGTCTTACAAGAGTGATAACCTGCACTTGGATCTCCAGTGCTCATAATAGCCAGATATAGTGGCTCCGGCATTGGGAGGTTGGAGACAGGTGGATCACTGGAGCTTGGTGGCCAACCAATCATCCAGCCAAACTGTGAATTCCAGGTTCAGTGGGAGACCCTATCTTGGAAAGGAAGATGAAGCGACTGCCCAAAATGTGAAGCATGAAGTCTAGTCCAAATAGACTCATCTACAAAACTACTACCTAAGGCTTAGAAGAGGGACCAGAAGGATTGTAAAATCCAGAGGAATAGGGAGTTTGCTGTGAGATTATCTTTTCTCAATATGTCAGAAACTACACTGACAAAGTCTCAGCATCATGCCTAGCTAAACAGAACAGGAGTAGAGCAAGAACGACACCATTAGACACGTTAATGTGGGTGAGTGGGGAAGCTCCTGAGAGTTCAGCCCTGGACAAAGAGGTACAGGCAACTAAGAATGCAGAGATCAGAAGATACAGTTTGTTCCACAGAAGAGCACACCAATAGATTATTTAATAACAAATTATCAACCTTGAAAACATGGACATACAAGTAACATTATATGGGCTAAGCAGGTTGTGCTCATGTAATGAAGAATAAATATATTATATATTTTTTAATACATACATAAATGATGAACAAAAATGAAGCCATGGGTTAGAAGAAGAGAGGATGGAGTATATGTTGGAAAGCCTAGAGAAAGAAAACTCAATAGAGAAATGATAAAATTATAATCTTAAAAACTTCTTAATATATATATATTTTTTAAAAATAAGAATGATTGACAAAAACACCTGAAAATGTCTTCTGGTCTCTCATGTGCACATGCATCCAAACATATATGTGGTTCTGTATATGCATATACATGCAATCACATATACCTTTCACATAAAAAATAAATTTAGAAATATATTAATAATATGAACACATTAATAGTTTTAACTGACTTTCATAATATAAAATATCATCATCCCTCAAATTTGCCTTAATTTATTATTAAATTGAAAATGTGTGTTATTTTTTCTTCAGCTCTACCCAAACAGATACTTCAGTTTTGCACATTTGAAAATCAATATTTTAAAAGTTTACTCTATATATTCTTTCATAACTGCTACATGTTTTTCTTTTTATTAACCATCTGGTAGTTTTGTTTCTAATTCCTAAATCCTGCAAAGTAGAGCTAAGATTTCATCCTCTTCTGTGCAGACAACAGTTGAAGTGTATATAGTCCTCTGGAACATTAGTACTCAGAATAGCTTTACTCCATGAAACCCATTTGAATTTATTTTTTTCAGCCATGAGTCTTATCTGTGAATTTCATTTGTCAGTGGATTGCCTCTCTCTTTTTTCCAGTGCTTCACATAGCTTATTACTATAACACACTTGAAGAATAATGTTTCCTGCATACTACACTACATTTGAATGCTTACTATACAGTTGATGCTGAAGTATTGGCAGTAGTTTGCTTGTTTGTTTGTTTGTTTGTTTTTCCATCCATACAAGACTTTATACAGAGTTGGGGG
Source organism: Mus minutoides (assembly GCA_902729485.2). Taxonomy (NCBI): domain Eukaryota; kingdom Metazoa; phylum Chordata; class Mammalia; order Rodentia; family Muridae; genus Mus; species Mus minutoides. The sequence goes on along the minus strand of CACVCL010018464.1, from coordinate 108,959 downwards.
TGGGAGGCAGATTTCCACTTTCGATTTTCTGTTTACCTAACAGCTTATGCTGAAAAGGTAGGATTTAGCATAGCCACAGCCTAGCATCTTCCATCCACCCATCACGACTGTACAATGAAAACTTGCATAATGGTTCACTGTGGTCTTGGAGAACACATTCCCCTATGGTCCTATGTGTAGCTAACTCAGAGCAGGAAAGATGTTTTCAACCTACTGAGAACTTTGCTTGCAGCAGCCACCAGGTCGTATGTTTTGGAATCATCGTATATTATTCTGACAAGAAACTGGCCTTCTTCATCCAGCTGCGCCTCTTTTCTGAAAGAAAATGAAAGAGTGATGGAGAGCAAAGTTGAAATAAGAGCATCTGTCAAAATCATGATGGTGTCTATTTCTTAAACAGGATTGGTAGAGGCAAAGATTGCTTAAATTGATGCTGTGTACCTAATAACCCAGTGATTTAAGAGGAATTGCCACATGCTTCTGCCCAAATTAAAACAATATATGCGATACATTTTAGTACTCTAATGAATAACACACTGCAATGTAGTTATGTTTAAATTGGGAAATAGTAAATATTTATTGACTCCCTATAAGTGTGGGGCACTGTACTAGGAACTGGAGATGCAGACTTTAGCCAAACAGATTGGAATCTTCTTATCTTGGAACAAATACACTCTAGGGGGAGTGGCATATTCTTGTGAGAAGGCTGGGAGTGAATCAAGATAGCCCGTGGTGTATGTGAGCAAGGACTTCCATTTAGGTGACTGTTTAGGTAGATAGCGCAGCCTGCTGAAACTGGCCTGAGGGAGGGTAGAGCCTCTGGATGACAAGGAGGTTTCTGGCCCGAACAACAGTCGTCAGTAGCTGAGTGGAAAAAAGGCTGTCTGCGATGGTCTGGGGTGAGAGCAAGAGTTATGTTTTAAACCGAGCAAGTTCGAGAAGCTGAGAGGATTGGTCAAGTCTTCTCATATATCTTTCACAGATTAAACACAGTAGCTCAAACCATGCACAGTTCGTGCAAGGAAATGCTGCTTATCATTTCTGAACAGTCATCAGGAGTCTATAAATACATTTATTTTGATCAGATTTGGATTGTTTTTCTCAAGGAAGTGTCCAAGCAGCCGAGAAAGCCATCCTTCAAACAGTGCAGGGTGGAGAAAGCCATCCTTCAAACAGTGCAGGGTGGAGAAAGCCATCCTCAAACAGTGCAGGGTGGAGAAAGCGCTGCCTAGTTCCCAGACAGCCGTCTCCACGTGAGATTCTTACACAATGTGGAGAGCTATCTCTGCCTCAACCCACCTCACTTGAACCCCTGTACCCAGACACTGGCACAATGACATTTTCAAGGTGTGCCCCAGGCACTCTTCCCTCAGGAGCTGTTCTGTTACAGCTGCTGCTCTCTGTTTATTGAAGGGAAATCTCCCCGGTTAAGTCGTCTCATATGCATGACTTAGCATAGGAACATTTGCAATGACTTTTGTATGTTCTTGAGAGCACATAAATGATCTTTGCTGTAATTATGCATAGCTGGGAAGTTGTCCTCTTAATAGTCACAAGGCTCTGAATCCCATTCCCTGTACCAAGAAAACATAATTTCAGAGCTCAGAATTTATTAGTTGGGTGAAGTTAAATAAATCACATGTATAAAATGAGCATGAAAACCTAGTTTTCCTAAAATGAGAAGCTGAATGTAACTGGCCTCCCATGACAATAATGACACAAAGTCATGTGACTTTATGATCAAAGCCATTAAAGAAATCCATATTTATTAAGATAGAGCTTCACATACTTGCCTTCTAAGTTATTGACTATATATATATATATATATGTCAAGTGTGACCTTATTCCATGTTCCAAGCATACATAACTATCAAGTGAAAGGAACATAGTTCTCCAAAGAGCTTATATCTTCTTAATATCCTACATTGGAACATTATGGAAAAAACGCTAAACATTTTATGTAAAGATGTGGACTCTTTAATAATGCAGTGATTCAAGTTAGGTGCTCGTATTGCTTATTATAAGAATTCATAAGGCACAGGGAAGAAAAAGCTAAAAATGAAATAAGAAGCTTCCCTTAGCCTGAAATAACTACTCTCAGCACTATCTCAAGTTGTTCACACTTGAATATGCTTTTTAAGGCAGCTAATTTCAATGTCATCTTTGATGGCTATCTTTTCAGTTCAACAAATTACTCTTGGATACCATGACTGTACGAATTTGCATTTTTCAAATACACTGAAGACTGGGTAATGAGGTACAGTGCTTTTATTTCTTCAATAAGTATAAATAGTAACATTACACGGAATATATTTGCAGCTAATTGTACTTTTATAGAGAAACAATAAATTCCTAGGAATGGAATTGGCTGTTTTGAAGACCACGACTATGACAGTTTTGTTATTTAAAAAATTTTCTTTTTATTGTGTACCAACTCTAATGTCCACATGGAAATTTAGTGACATCTGACCTAAAATACACTAATAAAATATGCATAAATGTTAATCAAGTCCACAACAAAATATATGCTAATTCATTATAGTCACCATGTTCTGTTCTTCGAAGTGAATTAAATCCAATCATATAATTTTTCATAATAAGCTTAGTCTCCATAAAACACCCATCAATTCATAGTAACCCATAAATGAGTGAGAAGTATCCACACTCCATATGTAGAAAACAGAGAAGAGGCCTTTCCAGAGAGATCAGCTAACTACCAACCAGACCCACATCCTCTCTGTTTATTGAAACAAGCTCCGTTATCTCTTAAGCATTCCTTCCTAAAATGATCCTTGGTCAGGCTCCCTGGAGGGGTTAAAAACAGAGTAAGCAGAGTGCAGACCAGCAAGCCATCTTCTTGTGGAAATGTCGTGCTGAATTCCATTGAATTATTCAGACACTTAGAACTCTTATTTGCATTTATCTCTGAAGCCTTGGGGAATAGCCAGTTGCTTGTTTTCTTTTTATTCCTGCCCCAGATGTTTTTCCACACATATTCCAGACCTTTGAGGCTCTAGCTCTTTTTCACAGCATCTTGGTATGTCAATAAATAAAACTAAGAAAGATACCAGCCCTCATTGACTGGTATTGTAATTGTAGAAAGAAGTAATATGTAAAAAGTGTTAAATTCCGTACTACCTTATAGCGTGGCATATGCTTCGAGACAAGAACACAATGTAGACAGAATAAGAATGGGGGAAGAAAGAGATAGCAGTGAGATTCCGCATTCCATACAGTGGCATTGGGGTCTGCAGGGTTGATGTGCCATTTGGAATGTGAAGAGATGCAGTTGCTGTCTGCCATCATTCACCCAGCCTGCTGGAACCAATACTTTTCTCTATGCAGCCCATCCATCATCTCCTTCTGTATTCAGGGGAAACACTAACTAGAGAATCACAGACCCCCGCCCCCCAAATGCGGTTGGATGACAGATTAACCTGAGCAGGAACAGGCATGCGTAATGATGAAGGGGAGGCAGGCAGTACACCCTGCACCAGCTACTGGAAATGTCTTGTCAGTGTTCAGCACCTCTCCTATATTCCTCACAGATTCCTATTGTATCAGGCCTTTTGCTGTCTAAAGCCTTAGTTGCCATGTGGTACACAGAGGTGATTAACACCTCTACCCCCAGTGCTCTTCATAATGGATCCCCCCAACACCCTCAGTCAGCGCTCTTCAGGACAGAATTTCCACCATATTACTAGGTAGAAACTTTAATGGTTCTCCTGCTTCCATTTCTGCTAAAGATTCTCTCTCTCGTTAGTTTGGGAGATTTTTTTCCTCCTTCAGCTCCTAATAACTGAAATCAGAGAAGGTGACCAGCAAATATAAGAAAATTTAGGAAGCAAGTTAGTGGATAGATTACATAAGCAACATACATAATTCAAGTTATGGAGCTTTCAAGGTCTTCATCTCTTACTTTCTTGCCCCATAACATTTATACCTTTAAAAGCTAATGTTGAATATACATCTCTCTATCTAATATATATATTAGAAAAATGTTAAATTAGTAGAAATGGTAAATATATATTATAATATATATATATATATTATAATATATATATACCATTTCTACTAATTTAACATTTTTTATATGTAGCATTTTCTTGGAGCTTGACTTACCCAAATCCAGGTTCTCTCACCATCTTTCTAGACTCAATTTTTCAAAATCATCTTAGCATCAACTTTGCTCAGTTTCTGCATCATGTGAAGCAGCCATGGGCTTCTCTGGGACTCATAATTCGAAATTTTCTCTAACATTAAATATTTTGACATACTTTTTATTTATTTTGCTTATTTCATTTGGTTTTAGTTCTTTTTTTAAAATAATGAGTCAGAAGTATTTCTGCACAGTGTGTGCAAAATAAAGAACTACAGCTCTCCTGTATGTCGCTGGGCTAGTCTGAGGGCATCCTGGGGTTTTATCCCATGTCTTTTGCAGAGCACAATGTAAGCACTCTCCTGCAGTTACCACTGGGATGGGACTGTTAGCACGACCAGCCTCTATTTCACACAGAGCTACAGCAGTTGAAGAAGCAAACTGTGAGGGCCACAGGGAAGGGAGAAAGAATGTCCAGGGGAAGAGGTAAAGCAAGGCAAAGAGGAGGCAGAGGAAATGTGCAGCGGAGAGGCAAGAGGTGCAAAGACTAACTCAGAAGTCTCCATTCTGCATAAAAGAAAGCAAGTGTGCACTTTACTGATTTGCCAGTAAGACTTATTAATTGTAAATGGTAAAAACAAGAACTCTTCTTTTATGTGACTTAGAATAGTGATTAAATTCTCAGATGGGAACAAAATGATAACAGAATCATATGTTCACTGCCACAGTGATGCATTATAGATAGGTGCTATATTTGCCCTAGAACAATTCATTTTCTGCTCACTCTTGCTGATTGATAGTAGTTGCAATGTAAGCCCATTTTTCATATCTACTAGTTACCTCCAAAAATGGGTAGTGGGTAGTTTTATCAGAATGGTGTTCAGTAGGTTGGCTGAAATGCTTGCCTGCTAAATATATGCATGCACATTTTAAAACAAGGGAAGGAATTACTCAAATCTACTTTCCATAAATTTCTACACACTGTACTATAAAAGTGAGCTGTCCAATACAACTGTACAAGAACATACTTCATGCTTCATATTAAGAATATTTTATATGTCTGTGCCTTTAGGTAAAGATGCTTCCCACAGAGGTCTCAAAACAAAGGTGAGCTCCAACCAATTCCACACTTGTCAGACCATCTAACATCCCCAAGTACTACTGATCCTGGAGCCTTACTGGTACACACAGATTTAGTCTGTATAATAAATTCTAGGAATACCCAGAAGAGAGGGAGGGAAGTATATTAAACACTGAGCTGTATCTAGTCATTATGAAAATTAAAATGTTCCATTAGAAGTCACAGACAATAATCATAGGCCCCATTGAAACTGCATGTGGATATTTTTTTNCAAGTACTACTGATCCTGGAGCCTTACTGGTACACACAGATTTAGTCTGTATAATAAATTCTAGGAATACCCAGAAGAGAGGGAGGGAAGTATATTAAACACTGAGCTGTATCTAGTCATTATGAAAATTAAAATGTTCCATTAGAAGTCACAGACAATAATCATAGGCCCCATTGAAACTGCATGTGGATATTTTTTTGTAAGTAGCAGGGAAAATAGCTGCTATATTTTCATTATCTAATTACAAGGATTTTAATGAGTCTCTGAACCCCCCATAGTGAGATTCCAGTGTGAAGAATTTGGCCAAAGGAGAGACAGACCCTTTACGTCTAGAGTCACATTCCATTTCAGACCTCAATTGAAGGTTGGTTCCCATAAGTTAACCTGTCATTCATCCATGCTTCAATGAATGACAAATGGGTCTCAATTTTAAGCAAAATAATGCCATCATTCTTGGCATATTGGGGGCAGAGGTTGTTGTGGTTGTTTTCACAGTGACTATCCTGACATGGGAGATGCATCACAGCAATGGCTGCCACTCTGAAAGCCACTCACATACGTCTTAAATAGGGGCTTTCTACAGCCTTATCAAACAGATGAATCCACTTCACCATCAACCCTGCCTGAGGAGCACTTGACGTCATAGTTCCTCTCCAAGCAAGCAATCTGTTCAAAATTTAGAAGGGTTTTATTTTCTTCAACACATGTGTTGGTTGGTAAATAAAAAACACCTTCCAAACATTGTAATCACAGTCATTGTACATATGCCAGAACATTCCAGGAAAGCAAATAGAAATACAGAAGACACGAGCCCACATGTAGATGGTTAGAGTCCTTGCTAAATCAGTCCATGCTGGAAAGCAGAGTTCAGGTTCTTGTTGGGAGAGAACCCATGCTGGGATAATTAGCACTCTATCACAGCCCTTACTCTGTGAATAGCTATGTGTTTAAGGAGGTTGCTTAATGTTCCCTCTTCTCTCATTTGTAATGTGACAATAAGGAATTAATATGACAATTTAGTGATGTTATGAGTGGGAAGCATTGGAGCATGGTAGAACCATATATAAATATAATAATCAATATAAATGAGATAGAGCTTTCAAAATGGAATGGCATTATCTCAAACCTAACTGCAGCCTGACATGTATTTCTCTACAGTCCAGCTTTGACCAGCATCCTACAAATTAAGGATCTAGATACACACACACACACACACACACACACACACACACACACACACACACAGAGAGAGATACAAAGACACACACAAACACGATAAATATGTGTTATTCACATGTTCTCTATTTTATTCAATTAATACTGTAAAACAATTCATATACATATGTGTGTATCATTTTCATGGAGATAGAGAGAAATAGAGACAGGTGTAGGAAAGGGTTTTCTCTAAGAATAGTAAAAAGGCCAGATCCTAATGAGGTGGGTCAGATACTAAATGAATCATTGCAAGCATAATTGTCCCCCAGCCAGAACCGCGCCGCCGCGCCATCTTTCCTCTGAGCCCAGCGGACACAGCTAGGGACACCCCAGGACTTTAAGATCGCATTGGGGTTACGCGTGAGTGCAGAGGTGGTTTTGGGAGCAGCGGGTCAGCAGTTCCTCCCAGGGGCAGGAACTGAGAACTCCGCCCCACCGGAGGCTGGGCCTCTCCCAGCCANCAAGTACTACTGATCCTGGAGCCTTACTGGTACACACAGATTTAGTCTGTATAATAAATTCTAGGAATACCCAGAAGAGAGGGAGGGAAGTATATTAAACACTGAGCTGTATCTAGTCATTATGAAAATTAAAATGTTCCATTAGAAGTCACAGACAATAATCATAGGCCCCATTGAAACTGCATGTGGATATTTTTTTTGTAAGTAGCAGGGAAAATAGCTGCTATATTTTCATTATCTAATTACAAGGATTTTAATGAGTCTCTGAACCCCCCATAGTGAGATTCCAGTGTGAAGAATTTGGCCAAAGGAGAGACAGACCCTTTACGTCTAGAGTCACATTCCATTTCAGACCTCAATTGAAGGTTGGTTCCCATAAGTTAACCTGTCATTCATCCATGCTTCAATGAATGACAAATGGGTCTCAATTTTAAGCAAAATAATGCCATCATTCTTGGCATATTGGGGGCAGAGGTTGTTGTGGTTGTTCTCACAGTGACTATCCTGACATGGGAGATGCATCACAGCAATGGCTGCCACTCTGAAAGCCACTCACACACGTCTTAAATAGGGGCTTTCTACAGCCTTATCAAACAGATGAATCCACTTCACCATCAACCCTGCCTGAGGAGCACTTGACGTCATAGTTCCTCTCCAAGCAAGCAATCTGTTCAAAATTTAGAAGGGTTTTATTTTCTTCAATACATGTGTTGGTTGGTAAATAAAAAACACCTTCCAAACATTGTAATCACAGTCATTGTACATATGCCAGAACATTCCAGGAAAGCAAATAGAAATACAGAAGACACGAGCCCACATGTAGATGGTTAGAGTCCTTGCTAAATCAGTCCATGCTGGAAAGCAGAGTTCAGGTTCTTGTTGGGAGAGAACCCATGCTGGGATAATTAGCACTCTATCACAGCCCTTACTCTGTGAATAGCTATGTGTTTAAGGAGGTTGCTTAATGTTCCCTCTTCTCTCATTTGTAATGTGACAATAAGGAATTAATATGACAATTTAGTGATGTTATGAGTGGGAAGCATTGGAGCATGGTAGAACCATATATAAATATAATAATCAATATAAATGAGATAGAGCTTTCAAAATGGAATGGCATTATATCAAACCTAACTGCAGCCTGACATGTATTTCTCTACAGTCCAGCTTTGACCAGCATCCTACAAATTAAGGATCTAGATACACACACACACACACACACACACACACACACACACAGATACAAAGACACACACAAACACGATAAATATGTGTTATTCACATGTTCTCTATTTTATTCAATTAATACTGTAAAACAATTCATATACATATGTGTGTATCATTTTCATGGAGATAGAGAGAAATAGAGACAGGTGTAGGAAAGGGTTTTCTCTAAGAATAGTAAAAAGGCCAGATCCTAATGAGGTGGGTCAGATACTAAATGAATCATTGCAAGCATAATTGTCAACTAACTCATGTATTAGGAAGGGAAGGTACAATGCTGGGCATATGAGATGGTTCCTTTAACAGCACTCACTGTGCTATATCAAAGCTGAGAAGGAGATATTTATGGAACCAAGAGGGAATATGGAAAGAAAGGAGCCCTAACTGGGACCATGTGTTCCAAACTCTAAACCTCAGCAAGACTGAGTAGCTGAGATCAGTCCGCAAAAAGAGATGCTCAGGATAAATGGGATAATGCCTATTGACCTTAGCCTCAATTACAATTAGATCTTACCATCTTTGACATAGTTTATGAAGAAAAAAATGACTTATACTTTTCTAGATACAAGTAATAATAACAGCAGTATTCTCCTACTGTTTCTTCTTCAATGCTTAAAGAACCAAAACAGTGAACACAAAAGCTGCAAGACTTCAAGTCTGTGCTCATTTCCTTAAGTGTGATTTCCTGTAGACATCTGCATAACATCAACCACTAACTATCACCTTCCAACATGTTAGACAGAAACATTTGCCAGGTCCCTGATTCTAGAAAAAAAAGGGGGGATGCAAAGGACATCACTCTTGCAAACAGCAGCTATGTTTAGTTAAGGTTTGCTGCCATCAAATCTTGACTTAGTAAGAAAGAAAGCAAGGGCTTTCTGGTTTCTCTTATAGTCCTCATTGCAATGTACAAAAACACAACAAGCTAATATGGTTCTGGTATACATTTAACACACACACAAAAATAAGAATATAGGGCAATGAATACGTCCCAAGACCAGCCAGAGGGTTGCTGCAGATCATAAAAACAAACCAATCTATGTTTATATGCCCCAGTACAGGGGAATGCCAGTGCCAAGAAGTGGGAGTGGGTGGGTAGGGGAGCAGGGTGGGGGGGAGGGTATAGGGGACTTATGGGATAGCACTTGAAGTGTAAATGAAGAAATTATCAGATAGATAGATAGATAGATAGATAGATAGATAGATAGATAGATAGATAGATAGATAAAACCAATCAAAACAATGCTATGGTCTGCCTTACCATACAAAACCCATGTTGTTCCCAAAGTGATCTGGGTTCTAGAAGACCCAGTTCATACAGCTCAGCAGCAGCTGTGTGAGGTGATTCACTATTAGGTGTTTAGTTCCCTAACATCAAGCAAATATACATCCTGTGTCTTCCTCTGGCTTTCATGCTAACTTGGAATAATTTCCTACAGAAAAATGTCTCATTCCTAACTCAGAACTTATTTATTTAATTTATTTATATTTTAGTCTTTATATAATTTTGTTTAATTTTTTCCCATGGGTTGTTTTGAGTAATAAAATAAATATGTTGTATTTATATTAGGTAACTTCTCTTTGGAAAATACTTGTAGGAGCATGAAGCCTGGTATCAGAGGAGTGGTCCCTTCCTACACATAACACTCTTGACAAACAGTCATTTCATTTCTTCAAAATGCAACTTCATAGTGGAAAAAAGAAACACAACAATGACAAACATACTGAGCTTAAAAGTCATTTCCTTCTTCCAATGGATGTTACAGGGCTCAGCCGAAAATACATACAGAGGAAACAACTCTAGAAGGTGTAAATAGCTTTATAATATGAAGTGTCATCCATATTTAAAAATGCATAGGCCTTTTCCTACTTGAACTGTGGTTTAGAGATATGTAGAAATATAACTCATTCCACCACGAATGTGAAAATGCAGAAGGGATTAGGGTCAGGGGAGTGACTTTAAGAATCGCAATGTAGATGGTATAGAGAAATAATCATTCTTCTAACAATCTGTACAATGTGGAGGATGAGCCCATGACAGACATGGCAAGAGGGTTGTCTTAGAGTAGGGCAAGAGAAGATGATAAGGGCCAAGAGGAAAGAAGAAAGGCCAGGAGATAATTCAAAACCGGCCTGGTCTACAGAGTGAGTTCCAGGACAGCCAGGGCTATACAGAGAAACCCTGTCTTGAAAAACAAAAACAAAAAACAAAAACAAACAAACAAACAAACAAAACCAAATTAGAGCAGCCAGTGCGAATGGGATGAGAGAAATGAGAAATGACCTGAGGCCTTACACCAGAGCGTAGGAAACACTTCTTAGGTCGAAACAGCAGACACAACTGTTCTTAGTGTTTACTTTGGGGGTGAAGTGCTAAAGCAAGCTCTCTAGCATCCATTCGCACCCCTAGACCCAGGCTGCCTTTATTCAAAAGGAGCTTCACATCATTTAGGTGTGCTGGGAAGAAAGACTTTGAAAAGCCCAGTTACCAGGGAGAATTGGAAAACAATAGACACTGTTTCTTCTGAAGCTATTTAAGACCCACATTAAGCATTTTTCAGACAATATTGTATGCACTGCCGCAACCTAACACATTAATTTTTTTTCACATATAACTGAGACTTGGAAAGTTTGGGAAGGTTAGAAAGTCATGTAACTTTCTTTTTAAAAAAAATGAATGCTTGTTTGGACCCTAATATTCATTCCTGATTAGCAAACTACACTACATATATGAGTTTCAAAGTGGAAGATCAGTACATGCTATCTAACAGTCAAGTCATTTCCTTATTTAAGTGACAGAGAAATTTTATAAAAAATGAGTAAGACTAAAAATATCCTCATATCACAGACTTTTCAAGACAAGAATGACATCATTTGCTTTTCTATCCTCAGTGCCTGAAGTACTAAACTATGTTCACTAAAGATAAGCTTGACAATAAACTAAAGAGAAGGAGGACTAATGAATTAAGTATGTAGCAAATTGACAAAAGCCCTACAAAACATATGGACGATGACTGACAGCAAATTGACAACAGAATCTAGTAATTAACAAAGCTATTACATTATTATAGAACTTACAGTTTTCATGCCAGCATTTACATCTAATTGCTTATCTCTAATTTCTCAGAAAAATCAGGCACAAAGTAACCAATATTTTGGCCTATTAGCAAAGAAGTAGTTTTTTTTTGTGTGTGTGTGTGTGTGTGTGTGTGTGTGTGTGTGTGTGTGGTGTGTGGTGTTTTGGTATTGGATCCTACCACTGAGCTACACCTTCAGCTGTCACTTGTTTTCAATAGACTTTTAATCATCTTAGAATTTCCAGCCTTTTGAATCCAGCTTTAGAATCCATATAAATTCCAAGGTAGGCAGAGAATCTCAGAGCTCACTGACACAATACAATTACCACATCAACCAGGGCTGACACCAGGATAATAGAGAGAGACCTATCAAGCCTTTAGATTGTATTTTAATATGCATAATGTCTGATTACATTTTCTAAATGGATGATAGATATTTTTCTCATCACTTAGGAATTATGGCTTCTTAAAAGGATCATCTGAAGATTCAAAATTTGCAAAGCAAGATCTGAAGCAAATTCTTGCCCTCTTACGTTATTGTGTACATCAGGAGTGGATGGGGATGCTGGATCCAGATGTTGCCTAGTATAAGGGCTTACAAGGTTTACATGTTTACACTGTTGCATTTGAGTAGTTATGCATATACATCCACAATGCCTCGAGACTTGGGCGCAGACACTAAATCTTTTCTGTGTTTCTTTTTAAGAGAAGGTTCCTGAGCAATTTATCTTTTTCCTGAGAAGAAGGGACAACATGCTTGTGAAATGGTGATGCTGTTGGTCATAGTCTGTGAAGACCCTGAGTTTACAAGGAGATATTTTCTGCTCCTAGTCATCTAGAATTTTCTCTCTGGAACCTGACACTTAGAGTTTTATTTGTCATTTAATGTTTTGCTTCCTTTCTCATAAAGAATGAATGCCCACTTCTTACTAAACTTCAAAAATATTACAAAACATCCTATAACTATTTATAGTTTTTTACAAATCATAAAGGAAGACAAAAAATTTTGGTTCATATTGGGGGAAAAAGGATAAAAAGTTCTCTCATATATTGTTTTTCATAAGAAGTTAAAAGGGAAAGCATCTTGGGTCAATAGCTGCAGAAGTGCTCTGGACTGGGCTGGAAGGGGAGGAGACACCTTCATGACAGCAGCCTTAGCAGTTATATCTCCCTCATCCTCAGTGAACATCTGCTGGTTATGCAAATGTTCTTCCAGGAGGCATTCAGCAACCTGTTGGGAAACTAGGCAGGGTGGCAAGGAACAGTTTTAGTCCTCTAGATCCAGAGACCCAAGCCAGACTCCCCAGCAATATACAAAACTGCACCCATGCCAACAATAAAAGATGCCTTCCTAAAAAGAAAAACCAAGCAACCAGGCAGCCAACACTGGTTCTATTCCTCTATTACAAGGGCACTGTCCTTACAGTGATTTCAGAGGAAACCACCCATGTGACCTTGTTCACAATTATTAGCACTTGATCAACCTAAGAATCGTGCTCAGTGGTACTTATTTTCAGGGTGAGTGCACATGATTGTGGTCCAGACACATGAGAGGCAGGGACAGGAAGACTGTTGTAAAAACAAGGCTAGCCTCATCTCCGTGGTAATTTCCACATATCCAAAGCTACATAACAAGAACTTGTCTCATCTCCTCTCTCTGTCTTTGTCTCTGTCTCTGTCTCTCCCTCCCTCCCTCTCTGTCTCTGTGTATATGTGTATGTATGTATGTATGTATGTATGTATGTATGTATGATGTATGTATGTATGTATTATGCATGTATGTATTATGTATGTATGTATGTATGTATGTACAAATTACTTGACGTAACATGTATTATTTACAGCCACCATTTGAAAGTTATCATCAATAGAATGTATGCATTTTTAGATTATAATCACCATAAACAAATCCCTTGACAATTTAATTTTAAAGATAAACATGTTGCTTTTCTTTAAATCCTAAACAAATCTGTTGTTATAGTTCATCCATTATGAATTTTGGGGATTTCATTTTTAAAGATGAGAGGTTAATGTCTGTGGATGCTGCCTTTGTGCTTTCACAGTGTCTTACAGACATCCCCACGCTCGGTGGCCCTGGAAGGGCTTATTCTCAGTGTCTGCCTTTTCTATACTGTCTCCACAGAAAATGACAATTATGAAAGAAAGAATAAAGTTGAAAGAAAACTGCAACCACAAAGCAGCCTTCCTTCTTAGAATTTAGTTTGCTAGAATGGTAACAGCCACATCTTGACCTCTTTTTTATCGGATGCAGCAGTGCCCTGTGGATAATACAAGTGTGGATAACATGGATTGCTTATGGAATGTGAATTAAAGCTCAAACACAAGAGAGCTGGAGGGAGATTTGGGGCTTAAATGCTTAAATTATAGACCTGGTCATTTCTATGGAAACAGATACACACAGAAAATCACCATCTTCTTACTACATAATAAGGCATGTTAAAATTGATTGCTTATAAAAATGTGCTGAGAAAAATAGCAAGGGCGAATGTGCATCGGTGCGTGCAGGAACTCAACAAATAATAGAAACCTGTTCCCCTCTGTCCTTCTCTAATCCCCACCAACCCTACCCAGACAGAACGTGGTAATTCCAGTGTGTGACTGTACTATAGTTGGTAGTGGCACTCAGATATACAGGAGCTAAATCTAAGTTTCAACAAGAGAGAAGGGAAAAGATTAAGTCTGTTAGATTACAATGCTCCGCTAGGCTTGATGACGCATTTCTCTAAAACCTGCACTAGGAGAGGGCAGAAGATTGGCAGTTCCAGGACAGCCTACGCTGTGTGTAGGGAGATCCCGTCTCAAAAACATAAAGGCCAGACATGCAGCTCAGTGGCATCTTGTTTGCCTGTCAAGGACAAGGTTCTGGCTTCAATCCCCAATAAACCTCCTCCTTAGACCTACAGAAAGCTTAAGAGATGCCCTGGGCCTTAAAATCTCAGATAAGTGTATTTTCTCGTCTTATCTGAGTACCAGACTCAAAGCTCTACAGAAACTAGGATGCCCTGCTAGGGTTGCCAGAAGAAAACACAGCAAAGCAAGGGTGATTTGGGCAAGTTAAAGGGAAAATGTCCCTTTATTATATATGGGTTTCTCATGACTTACTGGAGAAATAATCTTTGAGGGTATTATAGCATAACCAAATGATTTAACCATATTATGTGTTTCTGGTGTGTGAATCGCAAAAGAAAGCGAGTCTTCTGTTCATTTCCTGCCTCTGGTCCCCAAGACCTTACAGAGGCCCAGGAAGCCCCCAGGTCCCTTTGCATGAGAGCTAACCAACCCTCTGAACCTGGCCCGGGAGCCACAGTACTCTGCCTGTCTGGGTGTTCCCACGCTCAGTCCGGGTGAAGAGGCCGGCCGCAGCGACCCCAAGGGGCTTGATCACGCGGCCACGCCCCGGCCTACCCTCCTCTCCTGGTCCGGGCTTCGGAGCGTGGGAGCGGAGACCAGAGGATGCGCACCACGACCCTGCTGGGAGCAGCCAGGGAAGCAGGCGCGGGCGCGGGCGCGGTGCCAACGCGCGGCCCTGGGAGCGGGGCTGTTCACTTACTTGATGTCTTCCCACACCTCGGGACCATAATTGCGGATCACCAGCAGCTCCAGGGCATGGTTCACGAAACCGTACTGAAGGGCAGAGAAAGATCGCGGTCAAGGATCCACGCCTTGCAACCCGGTCTTTCCACCCGGTGCCTCTGACCTGTCATTCGGCTTCAGACTACGCTTTCGGGGGACCCTATTCTAAAAGGGTCTGCGGGATCTTTGAATTCTCGTCGTCCCCTTCCCCTCCCCCATCTTCTTACCCCTGCTCACCTGTCACCCTGGTGCAACAGGGGTAGCTCAGGAACCTGAGCCCTGAGCCTCCCACACCACCCTGCCCGCGGAACCCAGAATCTCCTGAAGTTGGAGGCTAGGGTTGAGCGGTGGGGACCCAACCAGACCCAGAGCACTCCAGCAGATCATATGTCCCCACCTCCCACCAAAGGCGCTGTTCCTCGCGGCCCTCCGCTCTGTGTACCCTGGGGCTTTTTCTGCATCGCAGCCCGCTCTCTAGACAGTCAAGGTCCACCCGCTCAGGTGTGATGTTCCGCTGACCATCCTGACAGCACTCACCATGGTGTCCGCGCTCGAGCCTGGGAAGCAGCTTCCAGGCAAGAGTACCGCGGAAGGGACCCAGACAGCGACTACAGCGGCGACAGTGCTCCCAGACCAGCACCGAGCTGAAGCTAGGGCATCAGTCTCGGCCAACCCTGATTGCCACCTCTTCTCAGCCAATGACGAGTGGAGCCGCAGGAGGCTGGGCGCTGTTTCTTCCCATATCTTAGCCAATCAGAGACAGAGGAGGGAATTCAGATGGGCTCAGAGCTACTGTGCTCAAACATTTTCCCGCCCCAGTCTAGTGACAAGTCATTTCTTTTGAGGCCTTAAGGCAGATAGAGCAGAGCCAGCTGTGCTCCTTCCAGCATGGATGGGGGTATTGTCATTGTCATCCTAGTACATCTGTTCTAATGTCCTAGGGCTTTGGCGTGCGTGTGTGCGTGTGTGTGTGTGTGTGTGTGTGTGTGTGTGTGTGTGTGTGTGTGTGTCCAATGTTGATTAGCATCATCATGTTTTCTGTAGTTATGCACATAAACATTCCCTCTGTTGCTTTACCTAGCAACAGCTGGCAAACATAGCTAATCCTACAAAATTAACATTTTTACTTTTAGTCAATAAAGTTAATAATCAAGTGCACAAACTAAGTAAGATGTTCTGTAATATACAAGAGGTTTAGCAACTGTATTAGACTTTTTGTCATTGAGACAAAATACCTGACATTAACCAGCAGAATTCATTTTTGTCTGTGGTTTTTAGAGGTACATCTTTTCTTTCTTTCTTTCTTTCTTTCTTTCTTTCTTTCTTTTTTTCTTTCTTTCTTTTTTGTCTCCGTTGCTTTGGGGTGTGTGGGACAGCCCAGCTCCATGGTGGCTGAGCAAATGGCAGAGGCTGTTTAGTTCATTGCAGAGACACACAGATGGGCCTGGTAGAGGCTACAGTTCCCAAGGACACCCACAGTGACTTTCAAACTCCTAAAAGGCTTCCAGAAGTTTCCAAAATGGTATTTCCCAGCTGGAGAATATGCTCTCAGGTACATTAGCTTCTTGCAGTACACTTCATATGCAAACATAATTGTGAACAAAACATTAAGCCATCTTGTTTGTCTGTGAACTTTACAGGACAGGCCATATTACAACCTAGGAGTTAGAATTCAAGAAGTTTTAGATTTGTCTTGTGTTTCTGTTCTGTGTGTTTGTCTGTCTGTCCATTGGTCCATCCACTTACCCATCCACTTATCCATCTATCCATCCATCCATTCATCCATCCATCTAAAAGCCCATTACAAATGTGTGAACATTTAATCCCTCTCCAGTATGTCTCCCTCCCTCCCTCCCTCCCTCCCTCCCTCCCTCCCTCTTTCTTTCTTTCTTTCTTTCTTTCTTTCTTTCTTTCTTTCTTTCTTTCTCTCTTTCTTTCTTTTTTGTCCCTTCTGTAAGTACACACTCATCCATATTCCCAAAACTCATTGGTTCTCCAAGGTGGACAGTGATGTAATCATTACTTACCTATCCTGGCTTCTCACTCTAAAGACAGTAGACACATACACTGTGTCTCCTCAAGAAAAGTTTTCTACACAACACCTCCTGAATCTTTTGATTCCATAATTGTTGACTTGCATATATATATATATATATATATATATATATATATATATATATATATACCTTAATCTGTTCTCCTATGACAAGCAGAGCAGGGTACCTGCACTGTCTCTGTGGGCATTGTGCAGTGGTATGTTGTGATGGACAATGCCCACAGTAAGTGCCCTACACTAGGCTTAGACAGAAAAGGGGGAGAGAAAAGCATTTCTTTAGGCATGAAAAACCCTGAAAATTCACTTGGAAAAGATGTGAGGGGAGCATTCACACTCTCCCTCCTTCTTTACACCCTCCTTCCTTTCCTCCATCCCCTGTATCTATCTATCTCTCTAATTTGGATGCCCTTTCTCATTTTTAATTCAATAGTCTTTTGCACTTATTGTTTCTCTCCATGTACTTGTATGTGTAAATGGCTTAAGCTGTTTGTTTTCTGACCCCTCCTTCTCACTCCCTCTCACTCCCCCTCTCCCCCCAACTCTCTCTCTGAATCTATAGGCACATTTTGTTCACTAACCCTTTACTTATTTTTATTCCATTCACAAGATACGACAAAGCATATGATTCTGAGAAACAAGAGAGTTCTCAACAGCCATACAGAGCCCCAAAAGGGTGACCACACTTGTGTGACCTCCTACCTCAGTGACACTACTGTTGGCTGAGGAGCACAGAAGCAAGGCTTTGAATTGACTTATGTCTTACTCTCAGAAACATTACGCTGCATCCTTCTCTGTAAGTTCCACGCTGAGAAGAATCAGTTGGAGAAGGATGGGGGTTAGGAACTTAGGAACGGACTTGGATGACCTCAAAGTCAACACTCTTTGCTGATCAGTCTGATGGATGAAAATAAACAGGAAGTAAAGAGTGGCTTTTAGGAATGTCAGCTGAAGGGGCTCATATTTTCAGCTAATAGAAACAATTTTTGGGAAGTTTAAAAATTGATAATACTGAGATTTATAAAAATAATTTTATGGTGGAGGATTCTGCCCCACTCTAGCCAGAATAAAAGACAGTATCTTAGTTATGGTTTTACTGTTGTGAAGAGACACCATGACAAAGGCAACTCTTAAAAGGACAACATTTAATTGGGGCTGACATATAGGTTGAGAGATGCAGTCCATTATCATAAAGGTGGGAGTATGGCAGCATCCAGGCATATATGGTGCAGTAGGAGCTGAAGGTTCTATCTCTTCATCTGAGGACAGCTTGGAGAAGACTGGCTTCCAGTCAGCTAGATTGAGGGTTTTAAAGTCCAAGCTTACAGTGGCACACGAACTACAACAAAGCTGCACCTCCAAATAGTGCCACTCTATCTGCTCGGCATACTCAAGCCACCCACACACAGAAATCCAGTGTTTTTATTAACGAGCTGTAAGCCTAAACTGGGCAGAGTATGAGCTATTCTATCCTATATCCCAGCTATATGCCCCATGATACTTGCCAACTGAGTCTTGCTCTGTTGGCTCTGCTCCATGTATATCCTCAGGGAGATTTTCTATTGGCCAGATGCTTGTGGTCCATCCTCATGGTCCATCCTGCCTCACTGCTACCTCCTCCTTCCCTTCTTTTTTTTCCTTCTCCTCGTGGTTCCAAGCTGAGATCCTGCCCCTCCACTGGATCTCAAGTTCCACCTTCCTCTCTCTCATGATCGGTCACAGGCTCTAGCCTTTTTATTATCCAATCAGAGATTGTTGGGGAGCATTCTTTATAGCACATTGGTCAACACAATGCCCATGTCCAGACTGCAACCTGATCTTGAAGTACAGAACTCAGCATCTGAATTCAAAGTACACAAGACCAACCCTAACAGGGACTATTGTGCACAAGGCTTTTCAAATCAATATGAGAGTAACGAGCCTTCTAGAGAGCATAGGGGTGCCCTCAGGCCTGTGCATGAGCTTTACGAATGATAACCCTTTTCTCTTTTTACCTGCAGTGCAACCAGGGTTTGAAGAGCAGCATGTTGTCATTTGGACCAGTACTTATAGGATGACTTGCTTCAATTCCCATACTTCATTAATTGGCAAAGTTCAACACAAAATTATTATTATTTCTCTGAGCTCCTGGTACCAGCATTATATAGGTATGCAATATGCATATCTCTTCTTATAAATCATGATAAAATTCACCCAAAACTTAATGCAAGGATTTCAGGATGCTTTGAACAAAGAGGAATTCTGATTCAAAATCAGAGCTTCCCATGTGGTTTTATATAAAAGGAAAACAAAAATCAAATTACTTAGATTCTTAAAGAAGAAAGAACACATGTATAGTGCTATTAACTGGGTTCAAAATGGGACCAAAAGGCCTGGTTGGGTCATGGTCCCTAGTATTATTACTCTGCTAGATGAAAATAGCATTAAAACATTTCAAATGACTTCTCGCTATACCCAGAAATCAATATATCTCTCAACCATCATCAGGAACTTTTTGTGTAGTAGATGGTGAATAACATGGAGGGAGAACGAGGATGGATCAGCAAACAAAGAATGAGAGTCTGGGGAATGCTCAGCCCTAAATGGGCTACATCATCATCACCAACCCTTTCCCCAAAGCTCAAGAAACCTTGAAGAAACTTTGCTTGGGTTTAGCACAGGCTCATGTTTAACTAGCTTTCTTATATAGCCCAGTACTACTTGCTGAGGGAATTGTGCTCTCCACAGTGGGCATGGATCTCCTAAATCAATTAAAATCAAGACAACCTCTCATGAACATGTCCACTGGTCATTCTGATATGAACAATACCTCAATTGAGACTCAATTCTGTGGTAAGTAGGCTCTATCTATTAGACACTGAAGCTAACCAGAACAATCACTTGGTCACCTTTCTTGACAATTCATGGATGATTCAAAGAAAAATTGTTCTGGAAATCTTTCCTAAGTATCAAGCATTTAGTTATTGATTCTATGTCATTGATTAGTAATTGATCAAGCAAATGGCCACAAAAGAAAGAACACCATTCTTTGTCAAAATTTGAAGAGAGATCCTGAATCTTCTAAGTCCATTTGTGTAGTTCCTTGTAAATTCCACTTTTTCAAAAAACATTTATTACATAATTTAGAACTACTTTGCTGCCTGTCAGTTGGTTGCCCATATTTGATCATGCCCTTACCCTCTACCATCATCTGGTGATGCCTGATCACCTGGCCAGTCTTTAAGAATCCTGATGTCATCAATTTCATTGAAATAAGACACAATTGTGTTGAATACAACCAATAGTGTTCTTCCAAAGGGTGCCTTTCGAACATGAAGTCATTTAGAACTCATCCTAAAAGATTGTTAGCTATGATTTTTTGTATCTCTATATTATAGTTCCTCTGTATGCCAAAGGATATCTAACTGCAAACTGGAAAGAGAAAACCCTAAGGCAGTTTACCCACATTCAAAGGGCTGTGAATGATGCTGCCCTTGGGAGAATCAACACACAGTTGAAAAGTGTGAGACAACATGCTACTGAGTTAAAAGACCAAATATTGCTCTTAAAAATTCCCAGCAGGTGACAAGGTGACAGTATCCATCACCTCCTCTTGTATATACCAGGTAAATGTTATTTTACTTTTTTCACCTCATACCAGGGGAGTAAGACTGGCATGTGACTAAAGTGTGACACATTGGAGAGCACTGACTCAAACCCAGGCTTCTTTCCTCACAGCAAGCTTGTCTTTGTAGGTTAGGTTCAACAGCCAGTGTTTGTTGCTGTACCAACATGGCCATAAAGAGTTCAGAAGGGAATTAACTGCAATTATCTATGTACGTTTGACAAAGTCATGGTCAACTCTCTATGCTTCACTTAAAGCCTCTAAAAAATTAAGGCACTATAAGTGGGATTCTTATATCCATTTCTTTAGTGGTGTTTTTGAGATGAAGTAACATATATGAAAGGATTGTGCATATGGTATAATAATGTACATCCGATGTTCTATTTTATCATACCACTGACTGAATTTATTGGCTATTAAAAATTCTCCATGTGAGAAAAATTTATAAAGGAAACAAGAGAATGATATTCACAGAAGCCCTTCTCTGTGGCAACTGTGAACCTTGCAAAACACCAATTTCCTCTTCTAACATAAGGAAATCAAGGGTATTCAATGTAACAATATTGTAAAGGACATATAGTGCTTTACATGTGGCAAATTCTTATCAATCTGGAGCTTTATAATCCATTTAAGTATTATGTTTGTTAAAAAATACAAATAATTCTTATTCACACATGTTCCATTTGAGTTAAAACAATGTGCTTAAATCTCATACCAGCATTTCAGAATACATAAACCAGATTCTTCATCCCTTCCCTTATTCTCACTTGAGCTTAAGAAGTAGTAGCCAATGTCAACAGAACAAAGTGGGCCCAAATGTGTGTTATCCCAATAATCCATGTGAAACAAACTCTGGGTCTGTCTTTATTCATTATCTTCTAAATTAAATGTATTCAGCTTGTGGAACTGCTCTTATTTATTTCCTCTTTGGAATTGATTTCTTTCAGTTTTATTCTTGCCAAGAGACTATTTAAAATGCCCATGAATAATTGATCTTTAAGAGCAGACTCGTTCTCTAGGTGTCCTGTGGAAATCAGTGGATTCTTCCATCTGAATGAACATTAAGACTGACTTCCAGGAAAAAAAAAAAAGTTACTCACATGTAAAAACAGCAGAGTTGACAGAACTGAGGCAGTACTGAGTTAGCACTTATTATGGGAGACAGAATAAGATCCTATCTTGTCAAAGAGTCTATACCCTCATCTCCACAGCCTATGAATTTATCAAATGACACAGCAAAAGACAGGTAGAAAATGTGATTATTTCAAAAACACTGATGTGGGGACATTTCTCTGAAGTATTGAAACGGAATCAAAATTTCAAAAGGGAGTTTTAAAGTAAATGTAGGCATAGTAGTTTGAAGAGGCTGTAAACCAACAGACACAGGTGATATCTAGATGCTGCAAGGAGTTGATTACATCTAGACATTACCCCCTAAAAGTAGCCTAGATGACACCTTGATTTTAGGAAGTCTGGTCAGTAGAATTACAAAATAAAAATTCCTGTGCTCATAAACCACCAAAGTTTTGGAATTTGTTATAGTAGTATTAGGACACTAAGAGAGTAGCCAGTGATTTGTTTCTGAAACAAATTCTGAAAAAAATTATGAAAGAGTGTATGGGCTGAATGTCTATACCCCTCTAACATTTATCTATTTAACCTGGAAGAGCCAATATGATGTTATTCGGGGACCATGGCAGGTAAGTGGATGAAGAGAAAAGCATGAAAGCAGGGCTTGCGGGATGTGACCAGAGTTTACATAAGATGAGAGAGGTTAAGCTTTTCTCCACTGTGTCAGAGAGAGATGTGAACAAGCAGGTGTATTTATTTCTTTTCTGTTGCTGTGATGAAGTTCAATTGAGATAATTTATAGAAGTAAGAACTTATATGAGCTTATTTTTGCAGAGAGAGTTCATAATGGTAGGAGAGGCATAGCCGACGGCAACTGGACTGACAAGCTGAGACTTCATATCTTCAATCATAAACTTGAAGAATGAGCTGAAAGTGGCGCAAGGCTATCAACTCTCTAAGCCTTCTCTCAGGGATGCACATTCCTCCAGCAAGAACTCACTACTCCATAACCTTTCTAAAAAGAGCTACCAATCATGGAACCAGCAGTTCAAAAAAAAAAAAAAAAAAAAAACATAATGGTTATTTCCTAAACCAGCAGCACAGGACAGATCAGGACACAGGGGCCTCACCAGGAATTAAATTTACTGTCATTATGGTCTTTGGACTTCCAGCCTCAGGACTGGTGAGTAATAAGGTGTTGATAAATTATGTCTACAAGATGTCTAACAGCAGTCCAAGCTGACTAAGACCCTAAGATCAGTGTCCAGATTATATTTCAAGTTAAATATTACAGATTGTCAACATCAACAGAACTTACAATATCAACAGAACATACATAACTCTTATGACTATATCAAATTCCTATTCTCTTATTGGCCTTGTGTTTTGTTGAAAAAATGACCTCATTATTATTAGTAGTCACTTTTCTAACAGAGAAATAAGTTTTCTTATTTTTTTCAAAAGTTTGTCTCTCCAGAATGCTCAGAGAATTTTTTTGGCTTTTTTCATCATAGTTCTACATAGTAATAGACAGAAACAAACTATGGCTGAGTTAAACAAAAAGGACACAGAATAAAGTAAAACAACATTATTATATAGCTTACAAAACCTTAAAGTAGGCTAAAAAGATGGTGAGAGAAGTATTAACTGTACATAAATTATACTTACCTTAATAAAAGTATTATAAAAATAAAGAAATCATCAGGTCAGTGTGATGTATGGATTACAACAGTCTGAAGGAATTATATAGAGCATTTTTTTTTAATCCAGCAACATGTCTGCTCAAAAGGAATCACATCTAAAGACCTACTATGTCTGTATCATCTGTCTGGAATGCAGACATGCCACATACCTTTAATCTCTCTGACTGAAATACAGACACACCCTTAGTATACACCTTTAAGGTAAAGTTGGCAGCCAAATTTGAAAGTGACAGCTAAGTGAGAGGCAGACAAAGTGACAAGCAAATGGATCAAATGTAAGTAAGGTAACTATTTAGTTTCCTGTCTTCCTCTCACCTGATGTCAATAATGAAAAGTTAATGATAGTCAATGTATGGACAACTCCCTGTGAAATACGCCTAGTTCCCTCGCTGTGCTGTATTAGCTGTAGTTCCCTCTCTGTGCTGTTTTAGCTGTAGTTCCCTCGCTGTGTTGTATTAGCTGTAGTTCCCTCTCTGTGCTGTATTAGCTGTAGTTCCCTCGCTGTGCTGTATTAGCTGTAGTTCCCTCGCTGTGCTGTATT
This sequence comes from Mus minutoides, assembly GCA_902729485.2. NCBI lineage: Eukaryota > Metazoa > Chordata > Mammalia > Rodentia > Muridae > Mus > Mus minutoides. Next base: position 84,968 of record CACVCL010018464.1, on the reverse strand, counting down.
AGCTGTAGTTCCCTCGCTGTGCTGTATTAGCTGTAGTTCCCTCGCTGTGCTGTATTAGCTGTAGTTCCCTCGCTGTGTTGTATTAGCTGTAGTTCCCTCGCTGTGCTGTATTAGCTGTAGTTCCCTCGCTGTGTTGTATTAGCTGTAGTTCCCTCGCTGTGTTGTATTAGCTGTAGTTCCCTCGCTGTGTTGTTTTAGCTGCAGGAAGATTCTTTAGACTACTTCCAAATCTTGCATACGAGAGTCCCTTAAGTGCTTGGCCACACTCCCATTCCTTATGCCAAATTCCTCCTGAAAAGAAGTTTTTCTCAGCTGCAGCGTGGTATGTGAGACAGCCGGACTACAAGAGCTGGCTGTCTAGAAACAGATTCATTTTTCATTAAGCCTATGGGGAGAGGAGGGAGGAAATTCTGCAATCCCTTCTTAAGAAATGCTGAGGCCAATGACACATAACAGCACAGTCGCACCTGTCAGAACGAGGCATGTCCATGCTTTTGCAAAGAGATGACAAGGGTTATTTCTGAGAGATGTGCTTCCTCCCTCATCTGTAAACAATGTAGGGGTATAATAGGGAGGATGCATTTTTCTCTCACACTTGGGGGTGTTTCTTCTTTCTCTCTAGCCAGTTGCTCCTAGACAATGTGAAGTAAGCACTCCAACTGACAGACACAAACCAGAGAGCATATCGATTATTTGGCTGGTTCAACAAGAAAGAAATTCAGTCTGTCTCTGTGGAGGCTTGAAGGTGTCGCCCCATAAGGATGTCCTCTCCACTGTCACCTGCTCTCAGTATTATATATCCCATCCTGACGGCAGATGGACCTACTCTGAACAATCCCATAAATCTCATGATAATGTGGGAGACTGAGATAACAGATAGTACAAGGTGTAAAACAATGTCAGGCATGAGTAAACCTTCGATAAATATTTACGACAGAGACTGTGCCGATCACCCTCATTGGTCCCATTTCTCCCTACCGTTTCACACAGCAACGGTGGACATTTCACTTAGTCTGAGCTTATAGAATGCAATCAGAAAGGAAGTAGGATACCTTTAGAATTTAAGGGATGTTAAATATCTAAAGAACAATGGTCAGCAGAGATTTTCCTCTTGCTGACCACGATAGTCTGTAGTTAGCAATACACCATGCTCCTCTGGTAAAGATGCTTCTGACCAAATGGAATGGTCAGTAGAGATACAATAAGAATATGTGCCGTGTAGTTTGTTTTACCTCCAAAAGATTTATGTTTTAGAGACTTGGGCCACAGTGTAATGATATGAGAGGTAATGGCACTCTTAAGAGGTAGGGAGTAGTGGGCAAGCCTTAGGGCTTGGAAGATAAAAGATGTTCTTATTGGACCTATATCTGAATCTGAGAAAGAAATGTAAGGGCTTGGAGAATTTGCCTCAGAGGATAAGAGCACTTCAAGGTGACCTGGATTCAGTTTTTAATCAATGCCATGTGGTGACTGCTCACAACCATTTGTATCTCCAGTCCCAAGGGATCTGACACCCTCCTCTGCCCTCCCTAGGCATCAGACACCTACATGGTACACAGACATACATGCAAACAAAACACCCATACCTGCAACATAAATAAATACTATATAAGGAGCAATGCTGTCTTCCTAGCTTTGAAGTGACCTCTTGCTCCTACAAACACTCCATGCTCACCGCGAAGTCACAGTACGGTCCATATTGTGTGATTTATTGTGTTTTAAAAATACACTTAACTTTTAAACTGACCTAACTATCCTTTTTTCTTCTAGTGTCCATAGTGTGGAAATGGTGTTACTTCTGAGGAAGAAATAGCTGAAACATCCTAGAGATTCATCAAGTAATTGTGACTGAGTGCTGCTAAAAATATAGGCAGGAAAGAACACATTGTGAGGTCTTGGATGGGTTCTGATAGACACAGATATGTCTTGCACCCTTGCTGCTCAAACAAACTAGCAGAAGTGGGTGATATGTCTGGTTTTTGTTCATAGTGGATAACTCCGACATAAATGTGTATTTCTATATTGGCCCAAGGACTCAAATTTTCAATTAGGCAGTACGGATAGGTTCTAAAGTTAATAACAATGCCCTGTGAACTTGTGAATAATAGGCAGCTGTTGTGAATAAATACTGCCTGAAAGCCACAGAGCTTGCTTTAGTCATTAGAAATTGCTACAATATTTTAAAGGTGCAGAATCTGCAGCCACAGTCACCATATCACCAGAGCTTTCAAATGAATTCAGTTTTTCTGCTTTTACCATGTGTATTGCCTAATAGAGTGTTCTGTCCAGTTTCTATAACAGCATTTTTTTTGCTTTGTTTTGTTTTGTTTTGTTTTAGTTTATCCTGAAGTTAACCCATAATTCTTTCTACCATAAAGAAGGGATTGGCAGCATTTCAGAATAAACAAACATCTTAGCAGGAGTTTTAGGACTTAGGCACATGCAGTGATTTTCTGCTAAACAATTTTCTTCAAATTCTGTGAGATTCACTTACAGTTTCTTTTTCTGGCATCATGTGTTCAAAAAATTTTTAAAGCTTGAAAACACTTCTCTCTACAGTCTTTTTATGGAATATCTTAGATTAAGTCTTAAATCTGCCATTTAAATTTTGCCTTGGTTTTAACTGCTATTTTTAAGGCTAACGTAGTAATATATCATGAATGTAACTTGATTATGGTGGCAGCAAATCTACCCTGATAATGGAAGAAGTTTATTTTTGAGATTATTACATTTCTCTTTTACTTATTGTTTTGAATTTAAAAAATATGTCCATTTATGAAGACTTTTCTATTTTCTTACATCAAATTTGAATGAGGAAGTAAAATTTTAGATAAAAAAATGTGGGTCATGGGGATTGGTCACAATAGATGTGTGTGTGTGTGTGTTTGAGAGAGAGAGAGAGAGAGAGAGAGAGAGAGAGAGAGAGATTAGGAAAAACAGAGATTTAATAACATACACAGTATTTTAAGAGGCTTCAGATAGAAATACCACATGGGTCATATCTTAAGTAGAATAAGGGAAACATTTAAAGGGAACATCACCATCAGAAAGCTAGATTCTGACATTCTAAGAGAAGGAAACTCAATTTACAAGATCAACAGGAGACTGACTGCTTCCACAGAAAGCATGATTCATCTCCATCTCTGTAAAAGACACAAAGACTTTACAGGATCTGAAAAGTCTTCCAATCGACGACTGTATGCCATATTATGACATTGTTAATCCTGGTTAAAATTATTTGTTGCTATTTTCTGCTTAATAAGGCAAATTGAGGCTGCTCCAACTGGTTATTGTATGTGGACAAATGGATTGCCCTCCCTCTCATCTCTGCTGAGCAATTTCAGCTTGGAGAAAGATGATAGTGACTGCCTTTTCACCCTGCATGGGTAGCATGTATTGGCCCCACCACAATTTAACTCTTTATGTAACTGTCCCACACACATAAAGGATGGGTAGGTGAGGTCCAATCAGTGGAAAGCAGGGAGTTGAAATAGTTTAGCTCACGATGGTTCCCACAATGGCCTCTAAGTTAAAGGTTTAGTCCTTAGCATGGCAGAGTTGGCAATTAAAGAAAACTTTATCAGGGAGAGACTAGTGGAAATCTGTCAGCAATTGAAGGCATTCCTGAGGGAGTGGTGAAACCCCTCTCTTTTTCTTTCCTATTTTTGTTCCACTTCACTTCCCAGCTATAGCATGAACACTTGGTTCCAACACTCCCCCACCAGAGGTCCACTAATCTTAAGATTACCCACCATGGACCAATGCCTTCAGAACTATAAACCAAAGCAACACATTTCTCTCTACAATTTGATTTTCTCAGGTTTGTGTTACACTAGCAAGAAGCTGACTAATGCATGATCTATCAAGATACCCCATCGACACATACATAATATTCATATTGTGCTTTGAAGTATATTCACATAAAACAGTTTGAATAATATGTTGTGTTGATTAAAACCAAAATAAGACTGCATGAAGCTATTTGTAGCTAGACTTCAGTGAGCCTGCCATGCACAGTCTGCCTTAGGCAGCTTCCTAGCTGAGCAATCTCTAAAGGCTCACGTCTATACCCACCAACATTTGGAGAAGACACCCTTTTCCATCCATCTCCTTGATTGTCTACAATATAAAAACATCATGTTCAATGTTACACCTTCAAACATGAACATAGGACAGGTCTGAGAGAGGCAGGCAGTAGAAAAAAGATGAGTGACAATCATGAAATCTTCTGTTCCTAACAATGAATGAAAAGTACTAAAGATGTGAGGTTTATATGTAACCCCAGTGTTAGCCCAGTTTCTGTGCTTGCTCTGTGTGTGTGTGTGTGTGTGTGTGTGTGTGTGTACACTTACATATAGGTCCACATGGATGGAGTCGAGAGATACACCCAAATGTATAAATTATGTGTATCCACTTTTTGATGTTTTCAAGACAGGGTCTATCAATGGCTTGGAACTTGCCAGCAGGTGACACTGGATGGCCAGCGAACCTGGGCTTGGAGTCTGCTTGTCTCGACCTCGCTTGTGCTAAGATTTTAAGTGTGAACCATCATGCTACACTTTTTTCATGGGTCTTGGGACTGAACAGTTGTCACCACATTTGTAAGCACTTTACTTACTCGGTTATCTTGTTCATACTTTTGGCAAAATACCCAAGATGGTACATGAACTGTTTTCCACTAAGATGGAAACTGTTCATGCAATCACCTGTACACGTGAATCTTCATTGTTATCTGTGCATTTCCTGAAACAGCTTTTGAAAAACACACATTGTACCTTAATCCTTTAAGATTCAGCATGTCCCTTGTCTCATGGTTCTAACACTGTTGCATATGCAGAAGGCTATAGGATCTGCTTTTTAAAATTATTATTAATCATTTTATTCGTTTACATTTCAAATGATATACCCCTTCCTGGTTACCCCTCCCCAACCCCCACTTCTGCACCTCAACCCCCTACCCACTCCCCTCTGCCTCTATGAGGATGCTCCTCCACCCACTCACCCACTCCTACCTCACTGATCAAACATCCCCGTATGCTGGGGCATCAAGCCTCCACAGGACTAAGGGCCTCCCCTCTCATTGATGTGAGATAAAGCCATCCTCTGATGCACTTGTAGCTGGAGCCATGGATCCCCCATTTATACTCTTTGGCTGGTGGTTTAGTCTCTGGGAACTCTTGTTGGTCCAGTTTGTTCATATTGTTCTTCCTATGGCATTGCAATCTCCTTCAGTTCCTTCAGTCATTCTGCTAGCTCTTCCACTGTGATCCCCAGGATCAGTCTGATGGTTGAGTGTATCTGCATCTGTATTGGTCAGGTGCTGGTAGAGCCTCTTAGGGAACAGCCATACCATACTCCTGTCAGCAAGTGCTTATTGGCATCAGTCTTGGGGTTTGTTGTCTACAGATGGGATGGATCCCTAAGTGGGGTGGTCTCTGGATGGCCTGTCCTTCAGATTCTGTTCCATTTTCTTTCTCTGTCTTTCCTTTGGACAGGAACATCTGGGTTAAAAATTTTGAGATGGGTGTGTGGCTCCATCCCTCAACAGGGGGCCATGCATATCTATTGGAGGTGGTCTCTATAGACTCTCTCTCTCCCTTTGTTGCATATTCCAGCTAAAGTCATCCTTGTTGGGTCCTGGAAAACTCTCACTTCCCTGCCATCTGTGACTTTCTTGTGGTTACCCCCAGTTCTCCATCCCCTACTACTACGTATTTCTATTCAATTTACAGACCCTCTGTTCTTCTCTCCTGATCCTTTTTCCCTCCGTCTCTTCTTTCCCTCCCAGGTGCGTTCCTCCCTCTACTTCCTGTGATTATTTTGTTTCTACTTCTATGTAGGATTGAAGCATCCACACTTTGGCCTTCCTTCTTCTTAAGCTCCATATTGTTTGTGGGTTGTACTATGGGTATTTTGAGCTTTGGAGCTAATATACACTTCTCAGTGAGTACATACCATGTGTGTTCTTTTGTTTTGGGGTTACCTCACTCAGGATGATATTTTCTAGTTCCATCAATTTGCCTGCGAATTTCATGAAGCCATTGTTTTTTAATAGCTCAGTAGTACTTCATTGTATAAATGTACACATTTTCTGTGTCCATTCTTATATTGAGGGACATGTGGGCTTTTTCCAGGTTTTGGCTATTATAAATAAGGCTACTATATAAACATAGAGGAGCATGTGTCCTTGTTATATGTTGGAGCATCTTTTGGCACATGCCCAGTAGTGGTATGACTAGGTATTCAGGTATAACTATTTCCAGTTTTCTGAGGAACTGCCAGATCAATTTCCAAAGTGGTTGTACCAGCTTGCAATCCCACCAGCAATGGAGGAATGTTCCTCTTTCTCCACATCCTCACCAGCATCTGCTGTCACCTGAGTTTTTTACCTTAACCATTCTGATTAGTGTAAGGTGGAATCTCAGGATTCCTTCAGGTTTGTACCTGCACCTGGGAGTGGAGGCTGTGCTCCTGCCTCTCCCAACCCACCCACACCCAGATAGATATAGCTTGACCCCCAGGAGTTCTGACACACCCTGAATCTGCTTTTCATTCTCTATAGTTAATGGGTGCTCATAAGCAGATCTCGAGAAGCAATGACAGATAGTTGCTCCAGGAAAATAATGTTTGGTAATGTTTTTATTTAGATAAAAATGACAAAATAATAGAAAAGTTATAGGAACCATACATGGAGCTCCTATACTTCTTTTAACTTGAATTAGATACAATTCCTCCATTTGCCCCAGGTGTGTACACAGGTGACACAGGTGAGTGTGATCATGAATCATTTGCACATGAGAGATGCATATAGTTCCTTCTCGCTGCTTGGGTTGCAACTAAGAACTACCTAAATGCGAGGCAGGTGCTTTGTCACTAAGCCCTATCGCCATCTCTACAAGACAGTGGAGAATTAATTCTAATTAATGGGCAAACATCTGAATCCGATTATTACGAATGTAGCAACTACCTAACTGCGCAGCTTAAGAGGATGACATCCTATTTTATGCTTTCTAATTGTCTGTGATTCCTATTAGTTCCCCTGTATTAAATTTTAATTCCGGAAAGAGAGGGTATTTACCTCTTTACCGTCTTCATAGATTTCCATTGGATTTCACATCATTGTGACATCATAAATACACCTTCTCAAGAACTGTGACACTCTCCAACATTAGTGGTGGGATTGTTTAATGAGCCTTTAAACAGCCTTTAAAGAAATCCACTGGAGTGGTTTAGTCATACCCCTTGGAAAAACTAGAGCTAGGTAATGATGTCTGTTACCCAGGATGCTTGGAGACTAATGGAGGTAGAAAAGGACGTCTAAACTGAATTTCTTTTCAAATACACACATAGAAAGTCAACATGTCGACAGTTCTGCTAATACTGATTTAAAAACTCAACCGTGTCAATCTCGCTTGGCTTTGAAGTTGGTCTTGTTTTAAAGCCACATCCTTTTACAGAATTCACACTAGAGCTCACTTGGGAGGGAGTATAAATTCTCACCATTAGCAATACAATCCAAGCTTCATGGTGAAAAAGCCCTTACCAGGCATGCATAGTCCCTGTGTTCCAGTCACAGAATCATACATACATGCATAATGGGAAGGGAAGAAAGGGGACTTGAGAGGTGGGTGTGGGAGTGAAAGGAAATTAGTTCAAACGCCAGCAGAAAGAAAAAAAAAAGTTTAGAGATCTCCACAATGAAACCATGGTGGGGCTTTCTTCATTGATACTAGTGGTTCATGTAGAAAATATTAGAATATTTTAACTAGAATAACACTTCACAGGTGTACACTGAATAATACAAAATTAGATTCCTAACACATACACATACACTAAAATGGTCAGTAAAAATACTTAAGAAGCTATCAAAAAAGACAAAATGAACCCTCATCTTCTACTTCTGAGTTAAAACTTTTCCCCTTGGATTTTATGGCTCAACATGGCAGTAGAGGATCATTTAAACATGTATGTTTGTGAACATTTTACCACTGTCCTCTACAGTAGGCTCTCTTGGTGCAAATGTTAACTCTATGCATTCATTAAATTTGAATATTATTGCATTTTAACTAGGGCTATAAGTCTTTGTATTCTGAAAGTTTTGCTATTAGTACATTTTACATGAATTAGTAGGAAGTACATTGTTACGGTTAATTAAAATGTTTTATCACATATAACACCAAAAAGAAAAGTATTTGTTGTATTATGTATTGTGCTAGAGAATATTTTAAATGGCAAAGCATGAGAATATTCTTTGATACTTGTAGAACTATCTTATATCACATTTCAGCTAATGTCTAATTGCTTATTTTCTTTTAAAAAAAGAAAAGGAGAAGAAAACACATACATAGGCACAAAGATGTAGCTGGAAAGGTGGTGCTGTCCTATTGTGTTACATATGACATGATTAAATAAGGAAATCTAATTGAATGTAGACTCGAGAGGCTGCAAGTTCTTGCAGAATTAAGCACTGTTGTTTCTATTCAGAGATTTAACAGGCGACACTATCATACACACACTTTAATAACCACAGCTTGTGCTGGCCATAGGCCACAGGTGAACCTATTACTTCAACACTAAAACTTGACTACAGTTTCCTGGAATATGTACAATGTGCTGGATTTTGAGTGCAGGTAGTGACTGTTCTAGAACACAACTATGCCCCCAAAAGTCATAGGTCACTTTTGAGGTCTGTTTCTTAAATAGAAGAAGGTTGAAGCTCTGAAGTGAACACTTTTTTTTTTTCCATCTTAAATGGGAGACAGAGGAAACCTGTGTTTAGCCTCTGCGATTTTAACACTGCTTTTTATCTTCTGTAATCCTAAAGTCATCACAGAGGTTCTGTACACCTTCAAAGGCATCAAATATAAGAGCATGTGGCTCACTAATCTACCGCTGACGCTTTGCCTAAGAAGTTGGCATTTCCATCTTCCACATCTTTATCCTGGAACCATGGTTTGGAATTAGGTCCTTGATGTTGATAAGCATCCAGAAAGTGACAGATCCCAGGAATGTCACTAGGGAAGTTTGGTGGAAGTTCCTCCCTTGATCTCGGGGTGAACACAAAGCCAGGACAATCTTTGAGTAACCTGAGAACAATTTAAATAAAATGAAAGCTTAATGCTGGCAGAAACACTTGGCAATTCAAGACAAGAAGACAACAAAAATAAGTGAATATCAATACTAGTCTTATTAGGTATGACTGACAAAAAGATTTCCATAAGTCAATAGTCTCATAAAAGAAATGCTACAATGAGTCAAATTCATGGAAAATTCTACTCACACATAATTTGACTCAAATTAAAAGACAGATTGATTATATGATAATTGAGGATGATGTGATTTATATAATAGTAGAATTCCTAAACACAAAATTACCTAACGTTTTAATAATAACAAACACGTATCATTTTAATGCAATTGAGAATTATTTCCTAAGTTAAAATAATGTTACTGCTCATTCATTCATTCATTCTATAAATAAAACTGAGAAGAAATCCTAGCGAGAAGTCATGAAAAAAAAGGTAAAATGATAAAAATGATATGAAAACTACTTTTTGAAATAGTGATAGTTTTTTTAAATGAATTCCACAAAGGCAGGACTTAAGTGTGCTTTTTGGTGGGAGGAGCTTATACGAGTCAATGTGTCATGTAGCCCAACCTAAGGATGGATGACCTTGTAGTTCTGAACCTCCTGACCCCATCTTCTAAGCACTGGGATTACAGGCCTGCACAACCACTCTTCCTTTTATGCAATGCTGACGATTCACCCCAGGGCTTCAAAGATAGCACTCTGTTAGGGGAGGCACACTCTCAGCCTAAAAGTGAGTTTCAATTGCTCATGTGACCATCTACTGTTTGGTGTGCGTTTGTGTAATGGGACCTAAATATAAAGGGACAGCAAGACTTGACAATAAGCAAGATTTTATATTTTCAAGAGACTAGATAGTATGATACCCTTGTGATCTGTAGGGATCTAGAATAGGTTCTGTTACTTGGGGATTTCCATTAAAGATTTTTTTTTTTTTGGGGGGGGGTGAGACAAGGTTTCTCTGTATAGTCCTGGCTGTCCTGGAACTCACTTTGTAGATAAGGCTGGCCTCAAACTCAGAAATCAGCCTGCCTCTGACTCCTGAGTGCTGGGATTAAAGGCGTGCATCACCACTCTCGGCTGAAATTTTTTTAAGTGAGACAAAATTTGTGAAGTAAATAAAAATCTAAGGATGTGGAATGGCTGCTTATTTTCTAGCTAAATGTGGAAAGTTTTACCACAGTATAGGAAGTGGTTGGCTCAGGTTGACAGCCGTACATTTTCAAATTTACAGAAAGAGAGGTCTGCATTAGTGGCTGTTGTTATTTTTCTTTTGGATTCTTTTTCTTTCTTGTTTGTTTTTGTTTTTCATCCTACTGGAGATTGAACTTAAGGACTCATGAATGCTAGGTTAGTCCTTTAACACTGAGCTATATCTCCAGTACTTCTTTAACATTTTAAAAAAGATTGATTTATTTATTTGTGTTTTATGTGAATGAGTGTTTTCTCCATATGTATACTGTGTTGTGTATATGCCCAGTGCCTACAGAGGCCATAAAAAGGTCCTGGAACATCTAGAACTATAATTTAGAAAAGCTATAAGCTACTATGTGGGGTGCTAAGTACTAAACCTGAGTCCTCTGGAAGCAGCAACGGCTCTTAACTGCTAAGCCATTTCTTCAGCCTTCTCCTCCTCTTCCTCTTCCTCTTCCTCCTCCTTCTCCTTAATTCCCCTCGATGTTTTCATTTTGAGACAGGGTGTCATAAATTTCCCAGGCTAGCTTTGAACTCACTATATCCAAACTAGCCTTAAACTTGATCTTGTCCTGTCTCGGCCTCTCGAGCAGCTAGCATTTCAGACCTGTGCCACCACACACCCTAAGAGGTCCTCTTGGTCCTAGATGAAGTTTATAGTTCCTGTGTAATAATGTCACCATTGTTGGTCCTCAGGAATACAGACCGAACCGTTTAATGATCTGACAGTTTTGTCTGCTGAGTCTTCCTTGAGCCTGCTGTTCTGAAACAGGGAGTTTACCCCTTGACTTTGGTTTCAGGGGGGTGACCCTCAAACCCTTGGAAATCTCCTGAGTTACAGAATTATTGTTATTTTCTATGAGCCCTTTGGATTTCACCTCAGTTTATGCTAATGAGGTGACTCAGAATGAGATCAGGATTCCAGAAATATCACCCAGGTTAGGAGTGGGCTGCGGCAGGGGACTAGAAACCGAGTTTCATTAACCCAGCCAGCAAGCCAGTCCACCCTCCCTCTATAAGGGAAGCAGGGAATGAAGGCATCAACTCTTACAAGAGTTTTCTGGTTATGACCTTACTGATGAGGCAAGAACCAGTAAAAAGGTCCAGAATGCATGGGGAGAGGAACGGGGCCTCTGTGTTTGGAGCTCAGCCAGGCCTCGCCACATATGCCTTTTTATTGATCCTGATTTATATTCTTTACAAGTAAGGTGTCCTGGATTGCTCAGGTAACACTTAGCTAAATCTGGTTTCATTCTAGAAGGCCACCATGAAGGATCAGGGAAAACCTCATATATGTAGTTAGCTGGCCAAAACTGTTATAGCCCAAGCACCCTTGAAGTGTGGCTGGTGTCTGATCGTAATCAGGTTTGTTGAACACTACCCCTATAAAATGTTATAATTATGTTAACTCTGGGTAGCTTCTGCTAGAATTATAACAAAGGATGTCAATTCACATCCGAATATACACTGATAGATAAGAAGGTTAACACACATTCTGAGTAAAAAGTTGTGGAAGAAAATGCAATGTCTGTTAAGAATTCATGCCACAACTTTATATGCCCCAGTACAGGGGAATGCCATGGCCAAGATGTGGGATTGGGTGGGTAGGGGAGCAGGGCTGGGAATGGGGGAGAGTATAGGGGACTTTCGGGATAGCATTTGAAATGTAAATGAAGAAAATATCTAATAAAAATTGGAAAAAAATTAAAGAATTCATGCCACAACTGTTTCCCAAGGATAGTTAACGCCTTAAAGCACGTTAAAGTAGGAATGCTAAAGATGTTCATTTCATTTTCCCCAAAGATCTCCAAGAGAGAAACAGGGATGGAGAATGGACTAAGATGACAAGTTTGTCAAGTGAAATACATGCATTTCAGGACCTTAGTGCAATTCATACCTGTATGTGGTGGGGCTGACATTGATTTTCCGAGGCACACTGCAGGACTCAAATTTGTTAGCCAGAGTGACATTGTTTCCAAACAAGCAATACCGGGGCATCTTCACTCCGACAACTCCAGCAAACACTGATCCAGAATGCAGTCCAATTCGCATCTGAAGGCAAAACAACAGTGTCCCAGGTCACTGCAAAGTCACCTCCCACCTGACAGCTTTGCTTGAGTGTCACTGATAGATGTTCCTAATCAGTAACTAATAACACCACAACCCTCCATTCCTCGAAAGCCCCAGTGGGCCACCTCTGCTCATGCAAGGCCACATTAGGAGAGCAGAGTTAGAGGGCACACCTGCTCGCTATGCTCTACCAGGTGGTCAGCTTTGCCCGCCCTGTCTTTAACATCTGGAATAAATGTGTTCTCAGGCCTCTCAGAGTCACCGCAGCAGAATAACAAAGAATCTGTGGGCTGCTGCTAGGAGCCTGTTTTGTCCTTTATATGAAAGAAAGATGTCCTTTTAGATTCTAGAAGGAAATTCTTGAAACAAAGACCAAGAAGGGCACACCTGTGCTTCCAGATACTCAGAAGGCTAAAGGCGAGTAACTATGGAACTGTGGAGTTTGAGGTCAGCTTGGGCAAGGCAGACAGATCCAATTCTAAAATAAAAGGGATATCTAAAAAACATTTTGCTTTAAAGTAACTTTATGCCAAACACTAGTCCTTTGCTTAAATGACGAGGACCTGGGAAATAGGATTTTAATACTTAAGTGAAAATGGCAGAGAACAAAGAAAATCAGAGTATCTGGGGTCCAGATCACTGTATTTACAATCTAGACAGACTAGACATAGGACCTAAAACTCAGACCCATACTTCATAGAACCTAGGCAATGCCTAAACAGAACACAGAGTCTGGAATGGAACTTAGAAAATATGAATGGTCAGAGGAACTTTTGAGTGAAATATTTTCTCCCTATTTTGAGCTATATGCTGGCTATATACTATAGTCTTGAATGTCTGATTCTCCTGACTCTACTTCCAAGTGCTGGAATTGACTTGAAATATTGTTAAATGAGCTATTCTAAAAGATCCAGTTCCTTGATAAAGTGAGAAGATGCTCAAATTTTTGAACTAACGGCTACAACACACATGTTAACCGATGGTAAGAATGTCATATAATGCCCATTATTTCCAGATTCTATGTCTAGCTGGCCATTTGAAGAGTTTTCTTAGCTATAAGTCCTTTTAAAAAGTGGGTAAAAATGCCTGGCAAACATGGAGGTGGAAGCTCACGGTCAGCTATTAGATGGAACACAGGGTTCCCAAGGAAGAAGGAGCTAGAGAAAGTACCCAAGGAGCTGAAGGGGTCTTCAACCCTATAGGTGGAAGAATAACATGAACTAACTAGTACCCCTGAGCTCATGTCTCTAGCTGCATATATAGAAGAGGATGGCCTAGTTGGCCATTAGTGGGAAGAGAGGCCCCTTGGTTATGCAGACTTTATATGCCCCAATACAGGGGAACGCCGGGGCCAAGGGGTGGGAGTGGGTGGGTAGGGGAGCAGGGCCGGGAGGGGGGAGGATACAGGGAACTTTCTGGATAACACTTGAAATGTAAATGAAGAAAATATCTAATAAAAGTTGAAAAAAAAGTGCATGATACAATAAGTAAAAAAAAAAAAAAAAAAGTGGGTAAAAATCTCAGTTATCTGAGGTACTGCTTTTAATTAAAGAACTGTGTTTTTAATTTTAAAAATTTATTTATTATACAGATGTGGTGGCTCTTACCCTTAATCCCAACACTCGAGGCAGAGGCAGAGGCAGAGGCAGAGGCAGAGGCAGAGGCAGAGGCAGAGGCAGAGGCAGAGGCAGAGGCAGAGGCAGAGGCAGAGGCAGAGGCAGAGGCAGAGGCAGAGGCAGAGGCAGAGGCAGAGGCAGGTAGATCTATGTGTTTTGAGACTAGCCTGGTCTACATAGTAAAAGTATCAGTAGTGGTGAGGGAAATGCACAGCAAGTTCTGGCTGTGAGAATACAGTTCTGAAGAGTAGGCTCTGCTCTTACCTCTGAGTGCTAAGAATAGCACTCACCAGGCTTGCTCAGCCGTCTTTCCAGCCCAACACTTTTCTTACTCTTACAAATAACTTGGAGCAATTGTTGCAAATGAGCAAGAGTCATTTAAGATGGCATACTCCAATCCTCCATCACTGTTAAACCAATGCACTTCATCAATCCTTATGAAGGCCTGCATTCTGTACCTTTGTTTCCCTCTGGTTATTTCCTCATCTATAAAACACCTGGGGTGGATGAGCCTTAAAGCCAGAATTCCACACCAAGAAGTAAACTTAAATGTCTACTGTACCTAGGTTTTCATCTTTAAGAGAATACGGATTTCCACACCTAACAATTGAATAATATTGAACTGGCTATAAAGAAAACCTGAGCACCACTGTATTGAGGTTTTACTTTCTTAGACATACTCCCTAGAACCAGTTTCTCTATGTATATCAATGTTCTGATTGCTTTAAATGATGAATTTACCATAGTGTTTTATTATTTTATTTCATAAGTAGTGTGTAAGTCTATCCCTTCACAGACAAAGGCAAGCCCAAGTGTTCCTCTCACACAGCTCTCTCTCTCTCATTCTCTCTCTCTCTCTCATTCTCTACCTCCCAGTCTCACCTTGGCCCAAAATTTAAGGAGAAAAGTTCATCTATAACATAAGATGAGTAACATGTCTGAATGGACTTCTTCTAATAGGGAAAAGACAGTGAGATAGTAAAGGGCAAAGAGAATTTCATCCCTCAGGAGCTCTTGAAGGGAACCTTCTAGGGAAGCCCTGCATTTGAGGGTTCTTTTGGTACTGCTCAATTCTCTGCCTAGTCTCTAGGACTAAGCAAGGAAGGTGCCTAATGTGGTTCCTCTTTTCCTGCCTCCTATTGACCCTCACTGGGAAGTCCGTCCTTAGTTCACTCAGTTCTCCAAGACTAAGTGGCTGACAATGAATGAGGACCGCCATAAGGAGGCGGGAGTTCATGACTGATACACACACGTGACTGTACCAGAGCATAGCACACAGTTCAAAAGAAAACCAAGCAGAAGAAAAACAAAAAGAAAAGAATAAACCACCAGAGAAACAGTTTTTAATTTTTTTTATGAGTAAACCGGATAAAAATTAAGGTATGTCTGATTGCTGAGTCCAAGACTTCAAATCTAGCCTCTCAAGGAACTTGGTGAGTCTTTAAACTGTTGTCTCCCAATTTAAATGAAGCAATGTCTAAATCACAGTATGCAGCCCTCTCTACACAGCCATGTCTCTCTGTGTGCTAAAAGTACTCCCCACTCAGTCCTGTATTGTTCTCTGTGGGTGTCTAAACCATCCCGCATTTCCCAGGACAGCAGTGACAAGACAATGAAGCACCTCTTTTCTGTCTCACTTCCCAGGTCACTAAGGCTAACTAAGGGAGAGAGGGAGAGAGGGAGAGAGGGAGAGAGGGAGAGAGGGAGAGAGGTACCCAGGTAATTATCTTTAAGGCTAACTATAAATAATTCTCCTAGCTACAAAACTTGGAAAGAAATACATTGAAACAACTAACAAAAACCCTGCCATTGCCAGGCAGTGGTGGTGCATGCCTTTAATCCCAGCACTTAGGAGTCAGAGGCAAGTGGATTTCTGAGTTCAAGACCAGCCTGGTCTACAGAGTGAGTTCTAGGACAGCCAGGGCTATACAGAGAAACCCTGCCTCAAGAAAGGAAAAAAAAAAACCCTAAAAACCAAAAACCAACCAACCAAACAAACAACAACAAAAAAACACAAACAAAAAACAAAAATAAAACAAAAAAACCTGCCAATCAATCTCCTGGTATGGATTGGACATATAAAAAAATAATTTATATGGCAATCATTCACCCTATTGATAACAGTCTAAATATGTTTACTATCTATTGTGATGTTATGAAATCTCTTACCAAAATATTTTAAAAGAACCTCATGTTTCTTCTCTAAAAATGAAACTGTAGAAACTCTATAGAAACTAAATCTGTTGGTGTGAGATGCCGTGAAGCCTTTAAATCACAGTTGCAAACTATTCTACACTCATCTTCAGATTTGGCGTGTCCAATCCCTCCATATATATGATAGAGCTGAACAATAAAACAAATGGAAACGGCTCTGTGTGCTATGCAAGCTTAAGTCATAAAAAGCCATGCAGCATCTACCAGTCATTCACTGGGATGTTAGTCACCATGGGAAGAGTATGACTACTCTCATCCCACCGTGTTAGAGCATGGAGCATGTGACTAGACAGTAGCAGGTGATACCAGGCTTTCTACCCTCCTACCCAACAGGCAGGTGAAGCTGCTATTTTGGAGTGGATCCTCCTGCTTATGCAGTACAATCCCAACTCTTCCATATGCCCTCATCTTCTTGGTTGACTTGTAAGCTTTCTGACTTATTTAAACTCATGATGCACAAAATCAGTACACAATACGTGGATATGGATTTCTACTAGCAAATGTTGGGAAGTGTGTGACACCGCAATATATGAAGGTGCTAACAGCTGAATTGGAAAATGTTGTGAAGGCTTAGACACACAGCTTTCTCTAAGCTTGCAGAAAGCCAATGCTAAACATGTCTTTACTATAGCTTTATTTTTAATTTTTATTGACTTTCTTAAAACTAGATATTAAAAAGTTGAGTGTATAGAAGTCTGGGTTATTTCAAGGGCTGAAAAGTAATCAAGTGAAAAGTGTTCTGTAAGATTAAGTAGTAAATTTACTGTAAGACAAAGCTCTAGTCAATGCACCAGATTTTTGACAACCAGCTAATGTGCAACAAGTCATTGCCTTACCTTGATAGGTTCTCCGTGGGGAGACATGACCTCATTGGAGAGCTCCATCATCTTCAGGGCCATCAGTGCTATCTGGACAGCATGGGTGTCACTCTCTCTGTGCAATCCCCCTGCCACACAATAGGCATCCCCGATGGTCTCCACCTAGATATAATATAATTTGTCCCTTATAAATAAAAGCACAACAGAGTCATACAAGAGAAACCATAGTGTTCAGGCCCTATGGAGAAGCCGGGTAAGTGGACATGTCAGAGGAACTCTTTATTTCATAAAATGCCAACTCCTGACTTGAGGGTAGTGAACTAAAAGACATCACAATTTGCAAAAACACTATCAGATAATCAGATGGTCTCTATTGTACACTTACTACTAATCATGTGCTCTTTTCTTAAGGCAAAACAACAACAAAAAACTATATAAAATGGTTTTTATATAAACAAATGGATTTGTTTTTTAAGTTTATTTTTATTCATTATTTCATATTTATGTATAGGTGTGTTTGTAACGTATGTATGTGTGCCAAAAAAGGGCATCGGGTTTCTTGGGGCTTGAGTTACAAGCAGTAGTGGGATGCCCAATGTAGGTGCTCAGAACTAAATTCATGTCCTCTGGAAGAACAGGAAGTGCTCCTAATAGTGTAGATGAGACACTTCGCAAGCCCATAGTTTGAATTTCTAATAATTCATGATAATGGGATCAATTTCCCATCACATATTCATACATAATGAATTTCCCATTCAAACAAAACTGCATTTTGTATGAATTCACCATTCCAACAATGTTATATGAATGCAATAAAAGAAGTATGATGTAAAAAGAAGACATTACTAGGAATAAAAGCAAGAGCGATAGAGCCTTTCTGCAGGATTTCTGGGAATTTTGACAATTATTAAAGGCATACATGGATATTAATCACAAAGGATGGATATAAGCCAAGTTGTCAGCTGGGGAATGAAAGCAACAATGCTCACAAAGATATTCCAAAAGAAGCTGCTATGTAAATTTGAACTATGCTTACTGTCAACTTTATTGTTATTTCCACAAGCAACGCTGTATCTGTGACGGGCTACAAAGAGCTATGTGCTCATTTATCAACTTATATATGTAATTCTTATAATTTAAGCAGTTTAACGTCTCCTGTTCTTACACTGTGCTATCCTCATCTAAAGTCCATTATGAATTTAAAAAGTAAAAAGAAAGCAAAGGGAAGAAGGGATAAACATTATGGTAACTTCAGATAATTTCCACTATTGCTGGAACAGCTACAGTCCTTGGGAGGCCTCCAGAGTCGTTCTTATCTTGATTCTTCTAAGGTATGACACTCTCTTCTCATTGTGCCTTTTGCTCAAGCACACTAAATGCAGTCTCCCTTACTCTTCATCTGCCTAGAACAAACAGTAGATACCTGTTTGCTTATCACTCATGTCCTTGAAACATCACATTATTAGAAGCATCTGTTTTAAGCCTTGTGTAGAGCTATGTTTTTTAGCATCTGTAATTCTTCTACTCCGTAATCAGCTTTGTTTCCTCCCAAACATTCCATTAACTGGAATGCTATATATGGCCATACATTCTTCACTGCCACATTAGGATGTAAAGCCTCTGAGTATGTCCACTGGGTTCATTGCACTCAGTGATTCACAAACAAGCAACACCTTGCTTTTCCTCAGCAATGGGTTCATAAGCAACAGTCATCCTAATGCAAAATTTATCATAGTGTCTCAACAAAACATTTCAGAGGAATACTTCTTCCTACTTGTACTGCAAACTAGGTGGCTATTCCCTCCACTGCCGTCATATTTTATGTCTACTTGAATATCATGCACACGTCTCATGGAGACTATACTAGGATAAAAATCCCAGCATGGAGGAGAAGAGGGAAGAATGAAGTTGTAGCTCTAGCTGGAGAGGAGCTTTTGGTATTTGAGTGCTGCTGGAAGAGAGGAAGTTAGTTTTCATTAATGACATGACACCTGATGTACTGAGCACACTCCATGGGTGGCTCTGTGCCTAGGAATAGTTGGCCAGCCCAAACTGAATGTGGTGGATTTTAACAAAGAGACAAAGGGACATAAAGTAGGGTAAGTAGAAAGGAAGGAGAGGTACAGGGAGGGAAATGCATATGATCAAAATACTACGTATGAAACTCTGAAAGAATTCTTTAAAATGTTTGAAAACCAGACCCTTCTCATTTATCATAAGCTATTTCCAGCTATTTTTATGCAGAATTGGAAACGAGGAGACAGTGGATATGAAGGCTGGGGAACGGTGATGGGTGGTGAGATCTGGCTCCATCTGCAGCCAGTTAGCTAAGCAACTCTGCTCCTTCTGGGAGGGGATACAGCATAGGAGTCCTTAATAGAACCAGTACAACTAGAAGCAGGGGATGACAAGTACTTCTTTGGCTCACACGCTATCTGTGTGATGAAAACAGACTTCTTCTCTCTGTTCTGAGAGAACAGCCATTCTCCACGGACATCGCTAGAAATCAACAGTAAATTCCACAAGAGACCATCAAACAGAACTGAACTGGTGCCAATTATTTTATCTGTAATTATACAAGGGCCTCTTCCTCACCCTCCCTCAAAAGAAAATCAAAACTCCCTCAGATTTCCTGTAAGAAATTTCACAGGACAAGGGCTTCTAGCCTCTCCACAAAAATAAGACAGGGTCTGCCTATTCCCATAAACATTATATGCTTCTTCCCAGCAGTTAATATCCTTTTATGTTGGGCTGAACTCTAGAGTAACCAACCGCTGTGACACGCCAAACAGATGATTTCAGTCAGAGGAAGATGAGTGTTTCACTCTTACAGCTACTGTCTAAAATGAGGCAAATCAGTGTAAGCCAGTAAAACCTTTGAATTGAACAGTACTGGGAGAACTGGAGATTTTAGTTGTTTCCCCTTTATAATATCTTTTTAAAAGAAATTACATATTTGGCATCCAGGACACACTTGTCTTGCCAGACCCTCCGTGTCTAGACAGACATCTAGGCATTCCCTGACACCCTTTAAAGAATCCTGGGTCCTGAAGCATAACACTTAGCATCTACAAAATCTTTTTAGTGGTTCAGCTCATGAAGATGATGAGACTCGGTACATTATTCGTGGCTCTGGAGGGGGCCATTGATTTTGCTCTTTTAAAATTGGGACATTGCTCGGTTCACAAAGCAAGAAAAGGAGAGGACAGAATCCGAGGGTGGGGATCTTTAATTTGAGTGTATCTGCCTTTGATGGAGACCATTAAATGTCGGAAGTAGCTGAATTTGATTTCCTCCTAACTTCCTAGGAAAAGTATCAAGCAAACTGTGCATTGAATTAATCTATTTCGGGACAGTTTGCACAAACCTTTTGTATCTTTAAAACTGAAGAAACAAAGGATAAAGTCCCCCCTCTGTGAATCATACCTTTAATTAGTTCTTGTTTATCTCAGTTTCCACAGTTAAGAGGCTGGTCCATGGATGTCTAATCTCTACCTTTTCACTGTAAGAATCATCCATTCACCCTAATCTCGCTTCGGTCTATGCTCATTTTTTTAGAAGACAATGTGGCAGACCTCTCTGGGAACAATTAGTTTGTACGGAGCTATTTCCGTCTGGAGAACACCCACATAATTAATGCACTATGCCTGACCCCGGATTTAGCCCGCGTGACCCAAATGCAGAGAGCTATTCATCAGCACTGGAGTTCACTCCGGGGCCTGGGCCTTTCCAAGGTGACTTCTGCCTGCAAAACTGTTCCTGTTCCACCTTCCCTACCTTGTAGACATCCAGCTCTCCGCACTGCTGGTCAAAGCGCGTGTAGAGAGCGTTGAGCATTGTGATGACCTGCAGAGGTGAACACTGAGAGCAGATAGCAGTGAACCCAACGATATCTGAGAAGAGCATGGTGACCTCGCTGAACTTCTTGGCTTGCACAATTTGTCCTTGCCAGAGCTGCTGAGCAACCTCGGAGGGAAAGATGGAGCACAGCAGATCCACCGTCTTCTTCTTCTCCTCCTCCAGGGCTTGGTGGGCATGCTCCAGGGTTGCCTTCAGCTTCCCCAACCTCTTCTTGAGGCCATCTTGAGCCCGTGCCTGCTCCCCTATCAAGACAACATCCCTCAAGGCGTTATGAATTGGGATGTCAGACAGATAGAGCCCCCGTCCTGTGAAATCTTCCAACCTGTCCACACACGGTGACCCTAAGAACAAGATGGCACTGGATTCAACGATGTAGATCATTTGACCTTTGAGATCCATAACCTGCAAAGGAAAAGGAGAGCCTGTTACCGTGCAGAACTAGTCAAGTTCCCCAATCCTTTCTGAAACTAGAGAGGAAGTGGATCCTGGGGTAATCTTTTTGTGTCTGACATTAGAAGTGGATACTGAGATCATCTATTTTGTTTCCAACTAGCTAAAGAAGAATAGACTTTTTAATCACTTCTAGTTTGGTCTCAGTTCTGAAATTTATGCAGACATTTGAAGAATATACTGGGATATACTACACAGAAATGATGAGCTGCTCTGAGCACTAAGAAACATTCCTTGTTCTAAGGCCCCATGAAGCAGCACGCGGGTGCTGTTGCTGCCAAATTCTCATACTGTCAGGTAATTAACCTGCAGTTCCCACGTAGCATGGTGCTTATAAAAACCTGGTTTGCATGCACCCTGCCCTTTTCCACCATTTGTTCTCTCTTTTCTCACTATGGTTTCTTCCTCTTTTTTTTTCCCCCTTCGTCTTCTATTTTAGCAAGCTTCTCTTCCCTCAAGAGTTACTTGTTCCATCTGGCAAGCATAGGAATTAAAATGTCGCCAAATATGTATCCAAACTTTTCTTTTCTTTTTTTTTTCTTTCTCTAGACTGATAGAGAAACTTATTTTGGATGTGATTCTTTCTCCAGGGATTTTAGCCTAAGATAGCTGGGTCTTGCAGAAGAGAGCATGTCTGTGTTTCAACTTTGCCTTCAGCTTTTAACAAAGGCTGTTCTCTAAAACATAAGGAAAAGTATAAACCAACATACAGACACAAATATACCCAGAGGGCCTTGCTAGAGGTAATGCTTGAAGAAAAGGTCTTGGACCACACAATTTACTTATATACCACATATGGAGAAGTATACATGCATGGTTTTACAGTATATCAGAGTCCAAGCCAGCCAAGTACCCAGCAATGGGAGACTGGACAAATAAAATGAAGTACAACCACTCAGTGCATGTGTTCATCAATGAGAGACTACACAAATAAAACGGAGCGTAAACATTCAGTGTAATAAGCTACAGCCTCTAAACCACTGAGACAGAGCAGAGTCCAACAGCAGGCGTGGATGACCAAATTCTGTCCTTCAGTGACGAAAGTAGTTGCAGGGACTTGGTTCTGTTGTTGCAAACATGTACGCATGCACACATACACACCAGTTCTCTTGTATTTTGCTATCGTGCACGCCATTTTAAAATAATGAGATATAGTTTTGGGAAAAAAAAAAACAGTACGGCTTTCATTCCTGAGATTAAGTAGTTAGTTGCCTACATTCTTTACCATGAAAGCAGCAAGTGGGTTATTCTTCCAGGTATTTATATACTGATTAAAATTCATTTACTCACTCCTTACAGCACACAGCTTTGTTCTTACAAAGCAATTCCTTTTATTACTCAAAGACAGTGAGTTATTTGATAACAATCTAAAGCAGGTTTTCATAGGAACACTTCTAGCTTGGTTATAAAGCTCTCCATTTTGATTTCATTTTTTTTTTTTTTACTTATCTTTAGTGTCTTTACCATTCTGTGTGTGTGTGTGTGTGTGTGTGTGTGTGTGTGTGTGTGTGTAAGGGCATCATATGGAGGTCTAGAAACAACTTGTAGGAACTGTACTTCCTTCCACCCTGCACTTCCAGGGACCGAAGTCATCCAGGTTTGGTGGGAAGCATTTTACTCACTGAGCCTTCTTGCTTGGCACCTTGCTTTGAGATAGGGTCTCATTTACCTGGAGCTGGCCTTGAACTGAATATATAATTGAAATAGCTTTGAGGTTCTGATTCTTCTACCTCCTGACTGATAGTATTAAAAATATGTGATATAACCCAGTCCAGTTTTACAAGATGCGGGTGATCAAACCCCAGGCCTTCATGCAGGTTAGGCAAGCATTGTACCTATGAGATGTGCTGTGTCCATATTATCACTGCAATTTTAAGAGGCAAATTGTATTCAATAAATACTTGCAATCAATTAAGTAGGCAGCAAAAAATGGACATAGGAAGAAATTCACTTGTTAAAATCATTTTAGAATTTTAGACAGATTTGTTAGCCAAATATCGCCTGCACCTTTGTCATGTGATTTCTTTCCTTTCAATATGAAACAATTGGTTTTATTTTGGTTGTGAGCCTAGCCTTTAACGGCTGAGCCATCTCTCCAGCCCAATTGGTTTTATTTTGAATCCGCATTCCGTTTTCCTTACCCTTGATGATTTCTTCACCGAGTTATCCCATCTCCTCACCCGGATGACAAACTGCATGTTCAACATTGTCATGATGCCGCTAAATGTCTGGTTGATTTTGGGAGTTACAATTTCGAAGAACTCTTCAAAGTTGGGCTTCCCTTGGAAGTCCCTCTTGTTCACCAGCCTTCTGATGCCGTTACCCAGCTGCAGGATGGCCAGGTCTCTGTCCAGCATGAAATGGAATGGGAAAGTCTTGCAGAAGAGCGAAGCGGGGATCACTAGCGAGGACTGGGGCTTGCCTGGGGACAGTGAAGGCTTGGTGCTCTTCACATGGACGGAGTAGAGCAAATAGGGCTGGTTCACAAACTCGGTACAGTCACTTCGGAAGCAGGGAGGCATCAGGGACACCTCCACGTGGCTTTCGTACAGTATGCGAGCAGCCGCTTTAATGATACCAGGGAGAAGCAGGGCTGTGGTTCTCTTCGGGAAGAAGTAGTAAACATTTAGAAAGTCCTGGTCCTTGTCCAGGCATAAGATGGAGGCATCTTCCAGTCGTCCCCGCCTCTCCGCCTCTTGGCAGTGGCTGCTCTGTTTCAGGAGGGTGCTGAAGCTGTTTAGAAAGTCCTTCAGGGTGCCGCCAACCACGCCCAAAATATGCTCATCTTCCTCATAACAGATCTTGAACAGCTCTTCGCCCAGAGAGTCTTTGAGCGCCTCCACTGGGGCACCTGCAAGCGCACAACACAGTCAGCCATCAAGTGGGTCAGCTCAGAAGAGGGTGGCTGGTGCTTCCACACGCAACTGCCCTTGATTGGTGACTAACTTCCTTTACTGTTTTCAGAGTTCTAACTCACATCTAATGCTCACACTCAGCTTATCAACAGAGGTCTCCTTTTAGAACTTTGGTGACTCTGACCACCAATCCAGAAGTGGTTTATGATGAACCAAGAATGAGTAGTTAAAGTGGAATGTGTGACTTTTTATCTCTCACAAGTACAAGCAACTAGAGTTCCAAGGTTAAGTCCATTTCAGAGGAAGCCCATCTGTCTATCTCTGAACCACACAATGTGCTTCTGCTTAAAATATACTCTACTCAGAAGGGTCAGAGTTTACATCTCAATGTAATGAATTCAGTCACAACTGAAATGAATTTAAAACATGAAACTCAATTACATCTGGAGGTGATTCCGTGATAGACTTTTTTGGTTATTTGATGTACCCTGAGTGAAGATTTCCATGAATTATATCATTCACCTTCAGCATCAACTCCCTAAGCTCCCTGCTTGTCTCCATATTCTGGGTACTATTTTTTTTATCATTTATTTTGTGATTATAATATAATTGCAACCTATCCCTTACCTTCTTCTAGATCTACCCATATACCCCTCCTTGATCTCTTTAAAATTTATGACCCCACTTTTTCATTAATTGTTGTTACATACACATGTATGTAACAACATATATACATATACATATAGACATATACAACATATACATATACACAACTGTATATTCACACATATTTCTAAATATATGCTCAGTTTGTACTATGATATTTGTATGCATGTTTTCAGGGCAGACCATTTGATACTGGACGATGAATTGGGGTGTTCTCCTAGGAAGACTATTCCTGCTACACTGAGGGTTTCTTAGTTGCTTATAGTTCGTGATTTAGACTTGAGCCTCGTGGGCTTTTCTCCATCCAGTCTGGCCTGCCCAAAGGTGTTGTGCTCCATCAGCTCATGTTTGGATAGTCATGCTGGTGAGACTTTATGGGTGGAGCTTCTTATATTACTAAGAGATACAATCTTACAATCAACTCCCTGGTCCTTTGGCTCTTCAGGTCTTTCTACCCTCTCTTCTATAATGTGACCATTGAGACTGCGCTCCACAACTCCATACTTGGATTGATTGTGGTCTCCTAGTATGGTTTCCTCCTGTTGCAGAAATGTTCATACGTTTTTTTCCCCTTTGTAAAGTGGGAAACAGTGCTACTCTCTTTGAGGAATATTGTGGTGTGTGGGTGTTATGTTTAGAAGAGTGTCTGTCTTCCAAAAATGTTTAAATATAAAGTAGACATTGTTACCACTCTATTTCTTATGTTTTTGGTTGTGAGCCTAACCTTTAATGGCCGAGCCATCTCTCCAGCCCACCACTGTATTTCTTAAAAGTACTACTTTTCCTAGCCTGTAACTTCTCTGTTTTCATGCCCATACTCTGGAAAAGGCTCAACAGCAGTCTCTATCTATCTTTCCCCTGAGGCTAATTATTAACGTGAGAACTCTGCCAGACTATATTCCTGTGATTGCTTCCAGCCTTTGAAAAACATTCCTTAATTTACCTTATTGAGCAGAATTTTTCATAGACAAATGAGAAAGACACAGTTTGGTTTGAAACCAAAGTCTGTGAATGTGAAAGTCTGGGAATCAGCTTCCCACCCAGGTTAATCTAACCCTCAGCAAATAAACAGCGGGAAATGAGGAATGTTTGAGGCCACATGTAGTATGGAAAGAGTTACTCTGCATTAACACACACAGAGTTCAAGGACTTTAGGCTGGGAGTCACTAACAAACAAATGCAAACATGTTGAGAGAAATATTAGTTATTTAGGAATGTGGTGTACTTCCTAATTCCCTGTACTCACAGTTTTATTTATTACCTGCTGCAATTGCTTCTTCTGCGATTATTTTTTCAAGGTCTTCTTTTTCTGAAGATTTCCTGGGAATAGTTAGAGGTCTTAAATTAAAAAAAAAAAACAAAACTGATAAACGGGTGCCGAAAATTTGGACCATATACAACATAAATGAGAATTCTTTTCCAGAAGTAAATCTTGACTTGCTATATAAGATACAATCAATGACACAAACAGCCAGTGTTGGGAAAAATCTAGTGTGTCACCTAATTCCTCATGAAGCCTATTTGTCTTTGGGGTTCATTTGTCATTGTGAAAGAGAGTCTACACCAGCCTGCAACCAAGAGTGGGCAATGGTCAACAAGAGGATGGCAGGACCAGGTTAAGTGTCAGATGCACTACCTTGCATGTGGAGGGACTGAACTCCACCCCTAGCACCAAAGTAAAGAGAAGATGGTAAGTTCTCAAGGATGATCATCTAAATGAGATAAAAATCTAGCTACAAAGGATCTATATTGTTGTTGCATAGTGTCTTTTTCTGGGGCTGAAACATAAAATATGGAAGTTCTTACTGTTGAGATTAGGAATCTTTATCATTTTATTTCAGATCTTAGTTTCCTAAATTTTGTGCAAATTGTATGCAACTAGTTGCAAACCGATTTTTTTCATAAGTTTCTGCATTCTAGAAAATGGAAGCTTAAAAGAACAGTAGCATGTATAAGGATCGATAGAAGGCTGGAAGAATTTCAACTGGAAAACTTTTTTAACAGTTGAAAAAAATTAAAATGCTGTCATTTACTTTATGTGCCATATGATTAGCTAAAAAATAATAATAATTAGCTATATAGTTTTCCCTTGGATTTTTTTCTATTTTTATTTTATTTTATTATTTATTTGGAGATAAAGGCTTAAAGTCAGCATCGTCTGCTTTTTCTTTCTGTAGCTCCTAATTGATTGTTTACATTTTAGACTTTTTGTGTTTATGAGCCATGTTTTCTTCATGACCACTGGTGGTCAGGAAAATAGAGTGTCAGTGTCTTCATACATCAACTGCATGGCTTTGTCATTTATGTCTGCCTACATGCCTTTTGAAACCTTATCATTATAGTGACTGATTCTGGTGAAATTTGCCAAATTATTCTAGCACTTTAAGGGTATAAAAGGCTCTATTTAATTGCAAGGTTCAACTTGCCATTAGCTGAGCCAAGTTTAAATGCAGGTATACTTCATCGGTTTTAAATAGCATTTTAATAAAACACAGTATAATTTGAGAATTTGTCAAAGGAGATCATTTTAAAAAGGAAAGTTGGCCAGAAAACCACTTTGTTGCATAGAAATATGATGCTTATAAGTATATAAAGTACTAGGTGGGAATATTTTATCTAAGTGGACTAGGTATCATATTATATCTATATACTCAATTTGGATATGAAGAGTCACAATCGTTTTTTAGATAATCATCACAGTACTAAACTCCTAACTTTCCTTCCCTTTTAAAAAATCATTTCAGCAGATTCATTTTTCTGAAGAATGAGAGCAGGGCTCCTCACTCTAATACTGCCATTTTCTGACATTCACACTGTCAGATGAGTGCGGAACAGAGCTTTATCATTCTGAAAAGCAAACAGTGAAGCATAAACTAAGTACTCCTTGCTTTAGCAAACACAGCATACAGAAACTTTTGTGAGTTGGCCAGCAACACCCCCCCCTACACACACACACACACACACACACACACACATTATGATTTTGTCCACATGGTAGGGGAGAGAGAATGACAGAGACAGGGAGAGAGAGTTGCCACAGTACTTCCCTGAGCAGCAGGCGAGGTCACAGTGACTATTCAGATAAGAACAGGGCTCTCGTCCCTCATTCAAGGACAGTGCACTGCTTAACCCATTATGTGTGTTTAGTTTGATTACAAGTCCCAGAAATAAACCGCACGAAACAGGATTAAGATGTGCTCATCTGCTGGCAGAGCAAGGATAGCACAAACGGTAAAGTGAGGCACCAACATGCAAAGGAGCAAGAAAAGTACTCGGAGGATGCCCAAGAACGAGGCAGAGTCATTTCACACAGGAGCAGGCAGGAGGAAAAGCCTACTACTGGTCAACAGCCAGCATCATGGTCAGCCTCTGTATTCCTTAAGATTTCCAAAGGAAATAATTGTTGTGGATTTTACTTTCGAGGGCTCTTTGACCGGACGCACCACGGAAAACAGATCTCCATCCAGCAGCAGGGATGTTTCAGAGCACAAAAGCCTGAGAATAAATCTCAAGTACACTGGCTGCCAAGGACTTGAGCCCACAGACAGCCCCGGTAGCACCAGAAGATTGACTTGAAGCTATCTTATCAGCCTGCCTGGGAATTAGGGGCAGAGGCGCCTGGGATGCTTGTCAGCTCTGTCCAGTAAGGAAAGCTTCTGTCAGACAGATTCATACTCTTCTGGACTGCTCATGACCCTTTCTTGGCTCAGCTGAGCTGCCCGAATAAAGTCTAATAGCAGTTACTCATCAGGAAAATTCAGCCCAGATTATCCATAGGGTGGACTGCGCTATTATAGGGAAGAGAGGCACATGAAAGTGTTTGTAGATTGTACCAACCATGGTGTTGGTTTGCAAAACTCCATGTTGTACTCTGTAAGTGTGAACTCAGTATTTACTATTCACAATTGAATACTTAGAACAGGAATAGTCAATTTTTTCCACCAGAAGCACATGACCAGCTTTATTTTAAAAGCCAACTATACAAACAAAATTTAAAACAAAACAAAACAAAACAAAAACACAATCCTACTTTGCTTCTCTTCTGAAATCTGAAAAAGTACATTTGTTCTCAAGTTTGCAGTTGCTAACACATACTTCAGTTTTTGATATATAACGACAATCTGGTAAGTATTAATATATTCAGTAAGGATTTATTATTTTTAAACAATATTTG
Organism: Mus minutoides; assembly: GCA_902729485.2. Classification (NCBI taxonomy): domain Eukaryota; kingdom Metazoa; phylum Chordata; class Mammalia; order Rodentia; family Muridae; genus Mus; species Mus minutoides. Next base: position 55,962 of record CACVCL010018464.1, on the reverse strand, counting down.
TGGAATGAGGGTTCATACAACTCAAGTAATATAGCTTACCTGTTTTCTTTTATTTTATGCTTTTCCAAGGTTCTCTGAAGTGCAAGGTTCAGTCGCTCACACTGAAAATAAAAAGAAATATTTGCAGAATTTCCTAAGATGTCTTAAAAGGGATGCAAACTTGAACTTGATGGTGAGTGTCGTGGATTTGCTATGTTGGGATCTGAGACTTCTTTCTGAAGTATTTTTCAACCCAGGGAAGAATCAATGAGCTCATACTATATTTTGTTGGTGGTATAGGGTGTCCCAAGGACTTGCTCTTGGCCATAAGTCTCACAGAGAATCAAGCTTAATCTGAACCAGACAGAAGATGTCAGCTCTTGATGTGAGGTCTCTAATGCAGGGATCCCTGTCGTCACTTCCTTGAGACCCAGATGTCTCCCTATACACATTCCCAATATTATCATTGTACAGCTCATTCTCTTCCTTTCTAGAGGACATCTCCACTACTCACCCAAGGTCACAGTGCTCTTCCCACACACTCTACTCAGGTTTCCTTTAGTCTTGTCAAAGACTCTGCAGTTATCTCTACTGCTTACTTGTTAACCCCCAAAACTAATCTGTCACCAGAACTGTATATTTCAAGAGTCTTCACCCTGTCTTTATTATAATTACCATTTTTTAACTAATCATCTTTACCAAATATTGGTACTTTTACTCTTTGATTTCTGAGTGTTTAAGAGATTTCCTTCCTTGCAAGACATACATATGCAATTCCCCTCTACGTAATATGTGCTTTTGACTATCTACTGATCTCTTTTAATGTATCTTTGTTTCTACTTGATAAACAAGAAAAAGCATTGATGAGATGTGTTCAGCTTTGGATCCTGGATGAAAATCACACATGTCTATGCATGGGTGCATGATCATTGATTCTTATTTTCACTTTACACACAGGAACGTCAGGAACTTTCTGGATATGATCCAAGTTGGGAAATTCCTCTTTCCTTAATCTATTTATATCTCTCATAGAGTTTCCACTAGTCACAGAAGGCAATGTTTAAAAAAAAAAAAGGAGAGAGAGATTTTTTGAAAAGGGTTTTGAATTCTAAATATGTAAATCAAGCTTAGAAAATAGATACAAAATTTATTCAATGGAAATGCAATCACTAAAAAGAAATTAAAAGAGAATTTAAATGTATAGTGAGGAGCACATTTTTCGATGGTTCAGGAATGGAGAAGGGAACACCTGTGACAAGATGAATAGAAAGTAGTAGTTGAGTCCAGAAGGTAAAAAATCTGAGGCAGCTGCTGTTGACTCTGTGACAGCAAAAATCCTGAAAGAACAGCTGAGTGACAGATTCAGAAAGAAACATTTCCTAGTGGCCTTTCACATCAAGGGTAAAAAGAACAAGGTCCAGTGAAGCTTGGGTGACGTAAAGAAGCATCTGGGACAGGTGCCTGGGAAAGGCATCCTCTCAAGAGCACACAGCAGTCACTCTGCTTCACCAGCTCCAGGACAGCAGTGGGGTGCACACCCAGGGAACACAGGCTTCTGTGAGTTCTCCCTTCTGTAAAACATACTCATGTGAGGAGTGGGTCACGGGGGCAGGGCAAAGAGGGACACGGCCTCTCCTCTACTGCAACCCAGCGTTTCCTCTGTCTTTCACCCAGTTGAGTAGAAACCCAGGAAAGGTGAAAATAGGCCATTTTACTCATCTCTATCAACTTCTGCTCAGAACTGTCAATGGGCTGTAAGAAAAGAATATGACCAGTCTTGTCACTAAAGGATTTGTCCATGCTCCTGTGTGCTGCTATGGGACATATATGTCTGTTGCTCTCCAATTAAGCCCCCAAGGGTATTCTTTTGCAAAAAACAAACAAACAAACAACAAACAAAACCTCCTTTCTTGTGTTGTTAGCCCTTCCCATGGTCTCCAGGTTAACTTGCTTAGATCCTTGCTCCTAATATGCCCAGTAGTGTAGTTAAGTTGGAGAAGTATAAAGTTGATACTTTTTTCAGCATCGCTGGAGATGTATGGAGCAGGTGTTTTTTCCAGATTTTCCACTTAGATCGGACTCATTTTTCTTTAAATAAAACTATAGACTTCTTAGGGAAGCATGGGTAGATGATTGTAATGAACTCTTGTGGGGATTTAACTTGGTCTTATAACAGTGTTGTAGTGGGTGGCTTCTTCTAGTGTAGAATAGACCAGAGTCTGACATGACTACTAGCCATCAATGAGGAGAAGTTGCCACTCTGAGCCACCATAGATATAGCAATGGAATAAAACAATACAGTGATAACCAAGTCTATTGTTATGGTATAGAGGTTCCTAAGATCCCCTAGCATCAGAAACTGGGGCAGGCATAGTGAACCCTTCCTATAAGATTCTACCCATTATTTTCTGCTGCTCCACAATTGTGCTTGATCTTGCACAATGCAGGAGACCATTAGAGGTAGAAGATTAATTAAGGATGAGGCCCTCATTTTTTTTTTTAGCTTTATGAATCCATCATTCACACTGTAGCTGTTTCTGTGCTACCCATCAGCTTGTAAGTAAATGTAATAAACTCATCAGTTCCTGAAGCTGTACTTGGATGGAATACTTACACGTATTTTCTCTGTCATTATAGCCTATCTGGGGTGATTGGAGCTTTTTTTCACGGCCCTTTAGGAATCAGGCAACAATTATTGTTATGAAAGATGTAGGTTCAAATAAAATACACAGGATTTCTAAGCAATGTTTCCTGGCAAAGGCTGGGAATGGATTTCTTTTTTTATGTTGAATTTTTCTTTTGATTTATCAGTCTAGACAGAGGTGAGTTTAGACTGTAAAGCCATAGGCAAGATTCACACAAAGTAGAGCACATCAAATAAAGGTCAATTCCAGGTCCATGGTATAAATTCAAACAGAGTGGGACTTCTTTATATACAAAATGAATCTATATATATATTTTAATTTGGTGCAATACTTTAGAACTAAATCTACTATTTGTTTTTTAAAATGCATCTCAGAATTCAGTACATAGATAGGGTAATAGTCTTCTATGGGGTTTTGTTTTATTTTGCTTCTTGTTTTCTGTGCCTTCTTAATATTTGGGAAGTCTCTATTCTGAGATTTGAAGAAATGATCTGTAACTTTTCGGTTTTGTAGTGTTGTAGCTCATGGAATTCTTGAATGACAGAAAATTTGTCTTAGAAGTAAAGCCAGCATTATTATCAAATTTACTTGTCTTAACAATTGTCATTTGGGGTGATAGAGAACACGTAGGAATTCTTGCTCAAGCATACTTCAGTCATGAATATATCACGAGGACAGTTCAAGAATAACTCCTATTAGAAGAAACACTGGTGTGAATGCTCTGAAACTTGATATACAAAATTTCATTGTTATTGTTAATGGATGAGCCATGAGTTCAGTTGCCTACTGCAGTTATGTGTATACGTACGTGGAGTATTATTCTGTATACAGCTTCACCTGTGTATACCAGTAAATTCCAGCAATAAAACATGGATATTATTTTTTTGGCTTTGTTTTGTTTCCATAGTAACACAAAATACATCATTGAGTTCTCCAATCAAGCTTGTCTGGCTAGCCAGAAAGCCCCAGTGGTCCACCAGTCTCTACCTCCTTAGTGCTGGGATTACAAGCATATGTCACCACACCAAGTGTTTACATGAACTCTGAGCATTAAACACAGGCTCTGATTCATACTTGCATAGCTAGCATTTTGCCCGCTGAGCTACCTCTCTGAAAGGCTCTTCAGTTTTTAATATTTCTCTAAACCAATAATATTTTAATTATAAGGATAAATTATAATGCTATGAATTATCGATGAGCTACAGAGTTCTCCATCATCAGTTATCCCTTTGACTTTGAGAAAATGATACAACTCTATGTGCCCGAGTTGTTGCTTTTCAAGTAGAAATGCTAAGTTTTGTTAGGTGATTAAGAAACCTCCTTAAACTCAACTAGCTCACTTCTATGGAATGAGAGTTCCTACTATAAATCTCCTTAGGCTAATGGATTTTTATATGTACCATCCAGCAAGAAAACGTAATTGGAGAATTAAATATGATTATTTAAAGCAAGAACAAGGATGTCAAGTTGAATCTTGAATATCTTTCATAAGGTTAATGAAGTAACTGAAACTAAAATGTGAGCATTAGATGTGCCAACTAAGAAATACTTCATACAAGACAGTTATATCAGGGTCCCTTCAGCAAACTCTTGCTGGTATTCGCAATAGTTTCTTGGTTTGGTGACTGATTATAGTATGGATCCCCTGGTGGGGTAGTCTCTGGGTAGTCCATCGTTTCATCTTAGCTCCAAACTTTGTCTCTGTAACTCCTTTCATGGGTATTTTGTTCCCTATTCTAAGGAAGAATGAAGTATCCACATGCTGGTCTTCTTTCTTCTTGATTTTCTTGTGTTTTGCAAATTGTATCTTACCCAAGATATTTCATGGGTATTCTAAGATTCTGTGCTAATATCCACTAATCAGTGAGTGCATATCTAGTGACTTCTTTTGTGATTGGGTTACCTCACTAAGGATAATATCCTCCAGATACATCCATTTGCCTAAGAATTTCATAAATACATTGTTTTTAATAGCAGCGTAGTACTCCATTGTGTAACTGTACCACATTTTCTATATCCATTCCTCTGTTGAGGGACATCTGTGTTCTTTCCAGCTTCTGGCTATTATAAATAAGGCTTCTATGAACATAGTGGAGCATGTGTTCTTATGCCAGTGCCTGGCCAATACAGAAGTAGATGCTCACAGTCATCTATATGATGTAACACAGGTCCCACGAAGGAGAAGCTAGAGAAAGTACCCCAGGAACTGAAGGGGTCTGCAACCCTATAAGAGGAACAACAAGATGAACTAACCAGAACCCCCAGAGCTCGTGTCTGTAGCTGCATATGTAGCAGAAGATGGCCTAGTCGGCCATCATCGTGAAGAGAGGCCCCTTGATATTGCAAACTTTATATGCCCCAATACAGGGGAACGCCAGGGCCAAGAAGTGGGAGTGGGTGGGTAGGGGAGAAGGGCAGGGGGAGTATATAGGGAACTTTCAGGATAGCATTTGAAATGTAAAATAAGAAAACATCTAATAAAAAAAGTCAAAAGAAAAAAAGAAATACTTCATGAAAAACCAATGTAACTATAAAAAGACCAAGCAGATATTTCGACAGTAGATAGCATAGACTGTTTACTACACATTTCAAACATATTCAACATTGAGGCATTTACTGCCATAAAGCAAATGACCTTAAGTGTGGAAGAATGCCAATGAATACTGCTAAAGGTATTCCTCCCAACAAGAATTCCTATAGACTCGTCCTCTTGGCTGCATGGCACTCTGGTCACAGCTCGATATTTGTACTTATGAGTCCAGAAACAAACAGCAGCACAGCTCATTCTAACTAAGACTGTTTGGCACCTCACCCTGGATTTTTCTTAGCGAAAAAGAAGAGCAGTTAACAGTAGTCCGACTGTTCCTTCCAGATTCTGAGAAAGCACACATGTGGCTTCTCCTCCAGGAAAGACAAAGAGAAAAGGAAAGTATATGGTATACAAAAGATTTCCAAAATTCCCAGAACTTCTGGCTGGCTAGTCACTCAAGGTATTTCCAATATCAACATAAGTTAAAAAGAAGCTGATACATAGACATCGAAGCAAAGTGGTACAAAGATTCAGGAGAATGTGAGAGAGGGCACTAGTAAATCTCCTGTCATCAACCCTAAAGATAAGACAAAGAATTCAGAATAATAAAATAACAATCTTGCGGAAGTTATCCAAGCACTTCGCCCCTTCCTAGAATTAGGAACAAAGCACACATTGAAGGAGTTACAGAGATCAAGTGTGGAGCTGAAACAAAAGGATGGAGCAAACAGTGACTGCTGCAGCTGGGGATCCATCCCATAATCAGCCACCAAACACAGACACTATTGCATATGCCAGCAAGATATTGCTGAAAAGGCCCTGATATAGCTGTCTCGTGTGAGGCTATACCAGTGCCTAGCGAACACAGAAGTGGATGCTCACAGTCAGCTATTAGATGGAACACAGGGTTCCCAAGGGAGGAGCTAGAGAAAGTACCCAAAGAGCTGAAGGGGTCTCCACCCCTATAGGTGGAAGAACTCACTTTGTAGATCAGGCTAGCCTCGAACTCAGAAATCTGCCTGCCTCTGCCTCCCAAGTGCTGGGATTAAAGACGTGCGCCACCCCCCCCCCCCGGCTGAGAAACTTCATTTCTAAATATTTTCTTTTAAACCCCTAGCATTTCCAATTTTGAAATACCACTATCATTGCTAAAGGGACAACACTCACCTCCGGGAAAATGAGCTTGCAGATGCTCTCAGCCAGGGTGTGCAGGTAGACTCTGCTGCGGCTTGTCTTTCTTTGGGGGAGATTCCCTTCTGCATTCTTCTCAGGAAAGTCCTGGCAGGTGGGCAGAGTGGCCTGGCAGCCCTCAGAGCCTCCGGCCACCTCCTCTGTTGGCTCCTTAGGAACCTGACCAGGGGCTAGTAAGGAGAAAGGACACTCCCCTGTGATCTTGAGATCCTTGAACTTCCTGCAGAACATGGTGTTCCTGGAGCTTGGCAGTGGTTTCCTTCTGACTAGCTGGTGTTGACGTGGACTGATGAAGATCTGCCTCTACTGACTCAAGGACATGCGTGAGCCAGCATCTATGAGCAACGGAAAGTCAGAAGAGAAAGGATAGATTACTTTACATACAACAGATAGCTAGGTGCACTATATATATATATATATATATATATATATATATATATATATATATATATATATATATAGCCAACATAGTATCAATTAAAGATAAACCTCATTTTTCTCTTACTGTCCTTAGTGCAAACCATCAATTTCCATCTTTTCCACCCAAAAATTATATTCATCATTGTTTCATTAATGCTAGAACTACTGTATTCCATGTGTGTCCTGTCTAAACATCAGAATAGTGCATGCTAATGTTTCCCTTAAATACTTTAATTTATGTATTATTCTACATATATTGAGAAACTATCTGTGTGAGGTAAGAATGAAACTTGGGTTCAGCTACATCTTAGTTAGCCAGCACTGGACTTCTAGAGTCTAGCCTCAAGAAATTTATTTATTACATATTTGAATACAATAAAAATTGGGAGAGAGTTTTCCTTATGACAATAACCACAATAAAGCTTTCGATATGTTTATATCCTTTGCAAAGTATATCTCTATAGCATAGTTACCTTTTCTATAAGAATGAGGTCTATTGACCGAGAAGCAATGTTGAGGATTTGGGGGGTTCAGTGAGGACTGGCTTTCAAAACACCAAAGATAACCAGGCATTAACACAACCATTTTCAGTTTTCTGGACAGAAAAAAAGGATGTCAATTTCTTCTTTGAAGAAAAAAAAAAGAAGCTGTATGTTTTACAATCTGGATTTTTCTAGGACTGTATGTAAGTACATGAACCTCATATCCTTCACGGTATTGCAGAGATCTCTGTCTAGAAATGTACAGGTGACACTTAGTAAAACCAAGGAAGCAACCATTCCAGGGTCAGGCCGAGGTCTTATGTGTTGCCTTCAGCATGTTTTCCCTGTGCTTCTTGCTGGTGACATCATTTCAAGTTCTTAAACAAACCGAACCCACTATTGCTAGCTATCTGCACTGAGGTCCTAGCTGGAATTCAGCATATCAGTAATACCAACTGGGTGCATTAACGATTTCTTACTCTTGAAATATCAAAACCACAAGTTAAAAATGAAAAGTAAAGCTTTCACATCTGCTAATTCGTACATGTCTAGCATAAGCACCGGAAACTTCAGATGTACTTTTAATCCTTACAGCACAGAATACAGGTATTACCACCCCAGAGGGCCAGAAACTTCAGATGATTTTTCTCTCATTTGATTGCTAGCAACATTTCACAAGAAAGTCCATCTGTCTCTCTAACTAGCATGTTTTCTATCACTATGAATTCACTCCAACGGACTGAGTTCATAAAGTAAGATTAGCTTATATTGAAAATAGGATTTAAATATCTACAATAAAATCAGTCAAATTCTAAGGTTCAGCCTTTTTTTCCCCCAATATAAAGAATAGCTATGTGGATTCAGAAAGACCTAGCCATGAAAGGCCGAGGTCCTATGTGTTGCCTTCAGCATGTTTTCCCTGTTCTTCTTGCTGGTGACATCATTTCAAGTTCTTAAACAAGCCGAACCCATATATATATATATATATATATATATATATATATATATATATATATATATATATAACCATTTGAATTTAAATAAAAGGACAGAATGCCACTCCTCTTTTAAAAGCTTCAGGTACATGGATCCAATGTGGATATGAATGTTTGCGAGGAATAATATTGGCATCACACTTGCTGGGCAAGCACCCTTCTCTTAAACTCCTTCCCAAAGCATGGATCAATGTAGGAGGATGTGTACAATTCTAAGGAAGAACCTAGTGCATCACATATTCTGGCTGAACACTTTCCTCCTGACCTAGATCCCAGAACATGGATTGGTTCTGGATAACTCCTAAGTAAGTAGAATAAATATAATTTCAAATACATATTAATTTCTAAAAAAATAATGATGTGTAGTGAGAATTTGGGTGTCTTTAAAAACAGAAAAATATAAGAGTGTTTTTGTTTTAGTCCCAGGTCTGAGATATGGGGCTCCTTTAGATTGTCCACAGCAACTGGTTATGATTTGCCTCATGCTCTAGCAAGGGAATGATTTTGACCTTGGCAAATAGTTTCTGTGAGTATGTGATGTTTAGAATTTTGGGGACTCTTCAGGGGGTATATAAATGCTACAGCTTCATTAGAAGGGACTGATTGGCTTCTTGGTGATGGGATGCTGTTGGTTGTAGTCTGTGGAGGTTGTCAAGTAGACATGTGCAAAGAGACAAGAAAAAAAATCAGTTTGATCTTCCTGACGGCCTTTCTTCGTTGTCAGAAAGATCAAACTTGTCCTAAAGGACTTAACATCCCTAATCTGCAGGAAATAGTCTAACAATACTGTAACCCCCTTTCCCTCTTCCTTTTATCTAGTGTTAGGGGCATGAAAGGATGGAAGAAAAGGGGTGAAGGGTGGAAGAAAAGAAGAACCCCAAAAGCAGTAAAAAGTCCAGTTAAAATGATGACATTCTTTTTACAACATTATTCAAAAGAAGTATCTGCAATTATTTTCAGAATTTTCACTTCTCTTAAAGTATGAATATAATAACTAGAAAAGGGTCCTCAAAGATGAAAAAAGATAATGATAAAAAGATTATGGGTTAAATCTGCCAGAAATATAGTGTTTCCTAAAATAAGTTCCTCTAACACGTATAAGTATTTTTACATTGGCCTTGGAGGCTTGACCAATTCTTTCGTTTATGATAAATTCTTTCATTACTGGATGTGAATACTGCCCCTCAAGCCTAACATGTCCTCTCCTGCTCAGCCTATCTGCACTTTACCCCACCAACTGCCCATGAACTTCTCCCTTCTCTTGAACTGCACAGTGCTCACATTTCCAGAAAATATGCTTGGCATGATTTTTATTAACTTAAAAACAGCAGTGGGAAACAAGCTGCACTTATTGAAAACTGGCTAAGTGTTTAGTCTCATTAAATCACACATGTGTAAACAGAGTAATTAGCGTTCTTCAACTGTTACTGATGAAATTACACTAGGAAACAGATGCACACGCACCAGTATGCTTGAAACCTCTGTGTGTCTTGGGTTTGCCAGAAACACAGAAGATATTCTTCCATTAGGCCAGAGACTATTTTTAAGTATAATATCAGCACTCACTTTAGAAACAGTGTGGTCACTTAATGAGGTTGGTATAGAGCTGGCTGGGAAGACAGGAGTTATGCTGTACTGGCTGGTTTTGTGTGTCAACTTGACACAAGCTAGAGTTATCACAGAGAAAGGAGCTTCAGTTGGGTAAGTGCCTCCATGAGATCCAGCTGTAAGGCATTTTCTCAATTAGTGATCAGGGATGGGAGGGCCCGTTGTGGGTGGTGCCATCCCTGGGCTGGTAGTCTTGGGTTCTATAAGAAAGCAAGCTGAGCAAGCCAGTGGAAGCAAGCCAGTAAGTAACATCCTTCCATGGCCTCTGCATCAGCCTCTGCTTCCTGACCTGCTTGAGTCCCAGTCCTGACTTCCTTTGGTGATGAAAAGCAGTATGGAAGTGTAAGCTGAAGAAACTTTTTCCTCCCCAACTTGCTTCTTGGTCATGATGTTTGTGCAAGAACAGACACCTTGACTAATACATATGCTAAGGGGAAAACAAATAAAATAAGAAGTTTAGTGACAAAGTCTTGGCAAACAGTGATAGAGTGTGGTATCAGAAACTTGGAGAGTTCCTTGCTGTCCCAAAAGCTAATGCTTAAACAGTCCCCTCCCAGAAATTACTAATCTTCTTTTTCCTAGTAAGAGATTAACTCCACTCTGGTGAAGATAATAAACCTTCCCTGGGTTTATGCTAATAACAAAGGTAATTTATTATTCAGGTAAGGGAACACTTCCTAATAAACCTTGATGTTTGGCAAATCATAAAAACTGGTTTGCTGATGTCAACAGGGTCATATAGACCTGAGGTGAGAGCTTCTCTACCACACCTAACACCAAATGCCTCTTGCACAGGGGGAATTAAACAGCAGATTTTAAACTTAGGAGTGGCTCTGAGGTTAAGGAGAGCTTGGGAACAAAGCTTCCACCTGAAGAGCGTCAGCCATGTCCAATGCTGACTGCAACATGTAAGGCCTGGACAGCCTGTGACAGAAGCAATGTACATGATTGAACACTGGGACTCAAAGTTGAGGCTTTTAAGACTAGTCAAAGGGAAGGGGGTGTAAAAAATAAAACTTCAATATCGTGGTAGTTTGCATCCTTCAATACAAATTTTAATTTTTTTAATAGAAGGAAGGACTGAAAGATTAGAAGGGTTTAACCTTCAAAACTAAGGAAATGATGACTGATCAACCTTGGTGAGCTCTTCTTCACTCTACAGTAGGAAATGAGGAGAAAATTTCTTTTTCTATAATCAAAAGAGCAAGACAAGTAGAAAATCTGGGGAGCATGACCAAGTTTCCCAGTACTGTTTTGTTTGTTTGTGTGTTTGTTTTTAGGGTGATACAATTCAGTGCAAGGTAAACTTACAATGTCTACACGCTCCCTAGAAGGTTGGGGAAGTGGCTAAGTTTACTTTCATTCACATCATCTACTTGCCAGGCCACAGCTTTCTGCCTTTTTATTTCCAAAAAGTGTATGAAACGTCCTTGTTAAGTTGATGATGTTCACAGGACAAACCTCAAGATTCTTTGTCTCTCAACAAATCTGAACTCTTCATTTATTTGCGCTTTACCTTTACATAATTTTGAACTATGCCATCTTTAAAAATCACTGGATTATATTCTGCTCCATTTATTGTGTTCTACAAATGTGGCTGCCTTGCCACCGGCCCAGCAGTCTTCAAGACACAGAGGCCCAGTGATAGCCAAAGGCACTCCTCTGTAACAGAACATATGCTCTATAGATAACGTACATCTAGGACATCAACTCCCAGAGTTAGTGCTCAGTGTTGTGGGGATGCAAATCAGGACCCAGATTTACCTATGAGGAGCATCAGGCTCAGTCATGTGAAAAGACTTCCAGAACAATAAAATAGCATGCTTCAATATTAAGATGTCATGTCTAAGGACCTAAAGTGATTTTAGACGGACACAGGAGGATGTTTAGGAAGGAGAACAAGGGGATGGGATGAAAGGTTAAATGAATGTAGGTCGTCATGCAGCAGGCTTCTGTGACTTGGTTAAACAAGTAAAAGTCCCAGTGAGACCTTCAACTCAGACCAAGGATCCCAAATGTGAATAACTGACTGCCTTTCTAGTAGATTGTTGGACATGCATAGTGGAAACTGGGTTAGAGTTACACAGATAATAGGGCTGAGAGGTACTGAATGGGAACCCTGAGGATGTTGACCAACTCCACAAGTGCTTTGGGTAGAAAACCCACAGGTCGTGGCCAAAAGACACATTCCTGGGACTGCAACCAAACCACAGCCACAAAAAGCTCTCTCTCTCTCTCTCTCTCTCTCTCTCTCTCTCTCTCTGCAGACCATAGAGTGCAATCAATACAGGAAATAATTCATTAAGCTTGGTTATTTGAGTATAATGATGTTCAGAATTGAGGTTTTGGTGCTCTATTATTCCTGGTAGTATTTTACAGCAGTTGGAGCACTTCAGTCCATCAGACAAATCTCCCTTATTTCTGAAACATAAAATATAACCCTGCTACTTGGGAGCCTAAGGCAGGAGGAGCAAAAATCGCCTGCTAGGTTAGGTTATTCACTGTGGCCTTATCACCAAAGAAAACACAGCAAAAATACACCTTTAGCACTAATCCAGTTTGCTTTTATCTAGTGTTTAAATGGAGATTATTCAGGTCTACAATGCTGGCCCAGAAGAAGCTGTGAGTAGAAGAAAGTCTCTATGTAAAGTGGCGTTCCCAAGATGTCATTGCTGATTTCTTTTCTCTTAACTCAAACTGATCAAAGTCTATAGATCATTGCTGTTAGGTGACTTGCACTGGAATTCAACACTTGTCTTTAAACTAAGCTTATGTGCCTTTTAGAGTTGTTATTGCATTTATTAAGACACATAGATAATATGAAGTCTCACAAAAACCAAACCAAACCAAACCAAACAAAACATTTTTCCCAGACATTTTATATGTGTGGTGTGCAGTTCTGCAATACTCAAGAAAGCATTGGCAGATATGGTGCATCATGCTACGTCAGCAAAGCTTCTTCCCTGGTTTATCAAGTTCTACTCTTAAGGGAAGAGCTGCTAGCCATTGATGGCAGCTGTGGAAAAGAGAGTCAGTTTCTTCAGGAACACTACTCTTATAGACTCCCTAACATCAACCTAACGGCGCACACATGCTGGGCAGCTGCTCCCCCAATAATCAAAACATGCTTGGTCCCTCCATATTTCTTTCCAGTTCTCTATATGGCAAGCTGTTATCATTAAATCTTTCATCTCAGTTGAATTGGAGGGCTGCACATCATTATCCACATAGCACAGAATATTAAGATACTTTGACTGTCTATAATTTTCTAAATATTTTTCCATATTAGTTTTCATGTTTTTCTCACCTTTTATACATTATAAATAATGTAGTTGTAGCTCATCTCAATTCTTCAAATCTACTTTTTAAAAAAATTACTGCTCATTATTCTGCCTTTGTCACTTTAGTAAACTCAGATATAATTCCAGCCTTCATTTTACCAGTTGTGTAGATCAGAGTAAATTTATCCAAGGTGGTTCAACCAGCCCTTGAATTTCACAAAGTAAAAGCCAGAGAAAAGGTGAGATTCTGTCTTCCAGTAAAATTAGAGCTAGACCCATAAAGTCTCACCTATTCAACGGCCCAACAATGATCTGAAAAAGGACAATAGACATACTGGATTGGAGAAAGCCTGAGAGGCATTCACCCTCCATAAAGAACTACAGATAACCAAGAACCAGGAAGTCTTTCTTAGGGAAGAGCACAGCAGTTGGCTATTCAATAGCAAATGATCAGCACTGGAAGCATGCATGCAAGAGACTTTATATAGACTAAGCAGATTGTGTTTATATATTTATGAATATATGTATGTAAATATATTGATATATGTAGCAACAATTATTGGGTGAAAAGAAGGCCTATGTCGAAAAGACAGCAAGGAAAGGTATATGGAAGGATTTGGAGGGGCAAACAGGACAGGAGGAATGATGTAATTGTTTTAGAATCTACACAAAGTTGGCATGGTGGCTTAAATAGTTATCAAATTGACTCACTTCCCTTTAGTTTGCTTAGCTTTTGTATTTGACAACTCGAGCATGTATGTTTAAATGCCACGTGAATTAAGAAGAAAGCAATTTTAAAGGTTCCTATATACTTTCTTGTTCTCATTTACCTGTAACTTTTAAGTTTTGTGAAATTAACACCTTAACGCAAGCACAGGTTTCTAGATTTCCCTAAAGTCTGCTGTTGCCACTGAAGTCTATGATGCCCATGAAACATGCTATTTCTTTCCCATTTTATGGGTTTGTCATCTAAGGAACAAATAACTTGCTCAACAACGGTTCAAAACATTTGAAAAAGCTTTTAGCAAAGTTTAAGCTGTCACTGAACATTCTAGGAATGTAGCTAATATTGACAAATATGTTAATATTAAACTATTAACTATAAATTATATGTAGAAAAAAACAGCAGCAATAAAAATTATAAAATATATATAAAATTTAGCTAGATCAGAGCCTACACATTACTTCTCAGAAACAAAGTTAAACACAGGTTGTTATTATAAATTCACTTACAATTTAAGCTAATTATATTCTTTCATATTCCTCAAATACTAATGTGAATGATACACGCTCCTACTAATTTCCATAAAGGGCTATGATGAAGGCAGAGTGAGCGATAAAATCGTTAATGCACAATATACATTAGAAGCATCTCTTTCAGGCACTGAGCAATGGGAAAAGTAGAATAGCAGCTGGGATCATGTAGAGTTTGAGCAACAGTGTGAAGGTAACTAGTTTAGACACAAAGACTTTGGCAAAGGACCACAGAAGAACTGCCCACCGGACGAAGGAGCGAAGTTGTGGGAAAAAGGCAGGAAAAGGTGGCTGCTAGAGATAGTGTGAAATTGAAGTGGACATGCTGCCGTGGCAGCTAAGATCTGGGGACCACAGTGGCTCTGGGGTTCTGTCTGAGAAGATAACCAGGACATTAATAGGAAGGGGTGATAGAAGGAGCACAGGAGATCCAAGTGACTGCTGCATCGTGTGTTTGTTTTAGTGACTTTTGACAGTTAACAGAATATTTTGGGAGAAATGTATTTGAATATGGGAGATCTCCTTTCAAGAACAACACACTGGAGACTCTATCCTGTGACCCTCCCCCTAATTCAAAGCCCAAATGGGACACACAGAGAGTGGAAATGGCTAAATTTAGAGTCTGGGACTGATCTTGTTTAAAGACTGAAGAAGAATGTTATGATTAAGACACAGAAGTAGCAATTAGCAAAGTATGATGGGTATGAACACAGAGGGGGAGACAAGTTCAAGAAGAGGGAGATGTGGCAAGAGGGAAGGAATCTGAGGGCATCATTATCATTTCAGACTGGAAAGAAATTCATAAAGCATAAACAAGAAAATCAAGGAGTCATAGCGGGGTGGAGTGAAAAGTCATGGAATTAAGATATTGATATGGATACTAACAGTGATATTGATACTGCTATGAGTACTTGATTGGCAGGCATTAAGCTCAAATGAAAATATGTTGAAGATAGGAAGTCTCTTTCATTTGTCTGCAGTTATTAAAAATGAAAACAATTACTACACAGTACAAAGCTAACTTTGACAATACATATAATTTCATTGATTCTGGTCAATTTAAGGAAAAGTCACAAAATACTCTCATCTTCACCTCTACAAGTAAGAACATACGCTGAGTAGTTTTTCCCCCTATTATCAGGACCAAACAAAGAATGGTTCCTCTCACCACTTCTAACCCAACAATACTGTCAGGCAGGGCTATTGAATTATGTTAAGAAGAAATACAACACAGAATGTGTCTGGATTTTATGTACATGGAGAATTGATCATGAAAAGATTCTGAAATGATCTATGAAGCAAAAGTGAGATCAAGAAGAAAATGGAATGAGTGTTCAAGTCCACAAGTCTGAGATAGGAAAGTATACTACAACTTTAATAGTAAGAGTAAACAGTGGGAAATGTCTACTTTGAAACATTAGCTATCACGGAAATGCAGATAAATATTTCACATTAAGTCTAACCAAAGGTTAGAAAGATCATCACCACAGAACCTACAAATGTTGATGAAAAATATTAGAGAAAGCATCAAGAACTGGAGATCTTTTGTAATATTGTTGCTATCTTCTTAAAAATATTAAGAGACTAATTTTTCTTAAAATTTCTCTTTAGATTGATGGTGATTCTTGTCAAAATCCCAGACAGCTCTTTAGTAGAAACTGCCAAAATGATACTAACACTGGGTGGAAGACACAGATTAGCTAAATCAATATTAGGACGAAACTCAAAACATTAGGACTCAAGTATGATTGAAAATTCAAATAACTATTGTATGTTTGTTTACTCAACGCTCAACTGCTTACCCCTATTCTCACGAGCACACATCTAGCTCCTACTAAGATGTCTATATTTACTAATCCCTTAAACTTAGAATAAAGCTGAAATACTCGAGAGTTGAGAGTCTGTTTCAGTGGTGTCTGCCTGCAATGACAGCTATCACAGAACTGCTGGAGCAGGGATACTGAGGTCAGCCTGGGAGGGACAGCAAGACTCCACCCGAGAAAACAGGAGAGCAAGAAACAAAGAAAATGGAAAGGAAAAGGAAGGCAAGAGAAAAAGGGGGAAATGGGAAAGGAAGAGAAGGGAGAAAAGGAGAAGGGAGGATAAAAATGAATGTGTTTGGTTTGGGTTTGAAGGGGATGATATAAAGACCAAATACATCAGACAAATATGCAGGCAGGACAGTCAAAAACGCATTATGATTATAATGCGTTGACATTATAATCAGGCATTACAATAAGTGACATTCTCTTAATAAATAACACTGAAACAATTGAGAAATTAACACAGGAAAGATTTTTTCTAATACTTCATACTAACAAAAATTGCATATAATATACCAGAAACTTAAATGTAATTGTTTAAAACATGAAGCTACCTGAAGAAAATGTAAAAGAAATACTTTGTGGCCATGCACAAAACACTATTGCTCTCTAGAATATGGCACTAAGTTACTGGAAGGATAGACAGGCAGCCAGACAGGAGCAACACCTCCATCAGCAAGAGTTGACTCTTGAATATACAAAACATTACAGCTCAGTAAGAAAACTGGTGATTCACGTTAAAAATTGGCAAGCACCTGATTTACATTTCACTCAAAAGAGCTGCAAATAGCCAATAAAAAACTTTCTCACATGTAGAATATTATAAACCAGGAAAAATACACTAAGCTGCCTAAAATTCGTTTGTGTATGTGTGTGTGTGTGTGCAACTGTGTATGTGTATGTGTATGTGGGGGAGGAGGGGTGTGTGTGTGTGTGTGTGCAACTGTGTGTGTGTATGTGTATGTGTATGTGTATGTGTATGTGTATGTGTATGTGTATGTGTATGTGTATGTGTATGTGTATGTGTATGTGTATGTGTATGTGTAAGTGTGGGAAGAGGGTGTGTGTGTGTGTGTGTGTGTGTGTGTGTGTGTGTGTGTGTGTCCATGTTGTCTTGTGTTAATGGTGATCAAACTCAGGACCTCATAAATGGTCTACCACAGGCATAACTTGTTCTCCTTTCACTTACTTGTAGTTTGGGTCTCACTAAGTTATTGATGCTGGCCGTGAAGTCACCTGGTAACCCAGGCAGGCCTTGAGCTGGTGACCTCCTGGCTCAGCCCCCTCTTCAGCTGGGATCATACACCTGTGCCACCAAATCTAGATGCAGTTTGAAAATATTAACAGTTTTTACAGTGTGGAATAACTAATGTACCCATATGCTGCTGGTTGGCAAATGGTCCAAGAACATAAGTTTGGCATTTTCATAAAAAATTTAAACATTCTCTACAACATGATGTGTTTTTTCAATTTTTCATGTTTATTCAAGAGAAATATGAACATATATTCAAATATAGATTTATATGTAAATGTTCATACCAGCTTTATTTGTGGTTTTGGATGGGCCATCTCTCCAGCCTTCCAGCTTTCTTTGTAAGAAGGGAAAATTGAAAGAACTTGTGATGTCCGTCACAGAGTAAATGGACAAATGAAACACTGGGAAGCCACACATGAATATCACACACAAGACCAAATAGAAGAACTTAAAAATTATCCGTGTGATCATTGGCATTTGAGACGACAAACTGTAAAGTCGGCTTTTATGTAAAACATGATAACTAAAACAAATCTGCAAAAATGTAAGGCAGAATTCTAGCTATCTGAGACAGAGGTGATGGGAAGGATGAATTAAGAAATTACCCAAGAAAACTGTCAAGATGTTGGAAGGGTCTGTGATCTTGATTTTAGCCATTACTTCACAGGTATATCTAGCCATATGCAACAGCTTATTGTACATATGTTTTGTATTATGAAGCTATTTACAGCAATAACAAATTCCAGAAGTCAATAACACAGACAAATATGGGGTAGCAGGCTGGTTCCTGGCCCCTGCTCCTCACAGCAACCTCCTGCCCCTGATCAAGGCAGCAGAAAAGCGCATGAGATAAGTGGGCTCTGCAGTCTCAAGTCTCTCATGCTGGACACATGCAGCACACTGGTCTAAACTATTGCTTCACAATACACTGAACTTAAATGCCTTCTATAGTGACATTTTCTCTGAGTACAGAGAAGCTTTCCAGATGACATCATCATTCTAACAGCATCTATGGCTGTGTTAAACTTTCTACATTAGGTCTGGTATATGCATTAGAAACTAGCAAGTACATCCTCAGAGGATACACACACATGTCCAAATCGACAGATCTCAAAATCATTATTGTGAGTGAATGTCACCATACATAGGAGAAGATAAACAGAAAAATTGTTTTTATGTAATTTATGCAAACTACAACAGTAGTTCTGTTCTTTTTGGTTATGTTTTTACATTATTTAATTTCTTAATAGTCCTTAACTAATGATTATTAATATCCATTAATTAACATGAATATTTAGTACTCCTGGATTTTTCTTGTACTTACATGTAGACATAAGTGGCGGCTCTCTACATTATTGTTTCAGGGAATTTTCAGATCATTTTAACATTTCCAAACTTAAGTTTTTCACTTAAAACAATACCTCCATGTTTAATATTTATATGGATTTAAAGGAAATCTATGTATTTATTTCCTATAATGAAGGGTGTATTTTTCACCTAGAAAGAAGAGACTGAAAATGCCCTTAATCTAAAGCCCTAGTACCTCTATCTGCCATGACTGGTGGCTTCGTAACACTTTAAATCCCTATGAGACAGCAATAGTATAATCAATATAGCTCCTTGGTACTGAGTAATGGATCATGTTGCCATGACAAATCTGTAATTTCCAATACACTTCCAGTTTCCAGTGGGTTGGCATGTTACATGACAGAACTGTATGACATCAGGCAAGTGGGGTGGTACAGAAAGCATGGTAATTTAGGGCACTGAGATCTCACGGCCCACATGCACAGTGGCTTTTGGAAGTTAGCATATCTTAATTTGAGTGTCATACCAGAAATGTATGAAACCACAATGTATGATAGTACACACTAAAATTCTCTTTTCATGTATGTATCAGAATAATGGATTGTTTTTCATATATTTCCAAGAAAACAATCTTCACTTGTTCAGTAATAAAATCCTTTCTATTTTTGCTTTTTATTTCAAATAATCACATAATTGTAGATTCTTTCACCAACTTTATACTTATGATCTATTAAGAAATTGTATGTTCTAAGTTTACATTTCACTAACGTTGTGGGTGACGCTGTCATGTGACTTAAGTGCCACCATAACTCAGTGTGTCTAAATGCATCATCTTCACACACGTGGATCTCTCCACGTTATAGCAGACATTTCCTCAAAGCTTGAGACTCCATCACACCACCCATTCTTCAGGACATGTCTTTGATGGCACCTCTTAACTATGCTTCCCTTAGAATCTCCCACCAACCCTGTCAGTCACACATTCTTTCATTTTTATCCATTTGTTCAGCCATCCACAGATCTCACCAATATCTGTCAGTCAGCCATTGTTACATTCTAGGGAACTGAGTTTTAGAAATCTAGAACAAAACCTTGGACCACACCCTTAAGGCAAAGGTTGCATATGGAGAGTGTGGCCATACAGATTCAGCTCAAGGTGTGTCATGACAGGCTGCGATGGTGTCATCAGAAGCTTCATCATGTCACATTGGAGATCTCTTTCTGAAAGCATACGTAAGCAGAGTTTATATGCTTATCTAATGCAAGTAGGAGACGGGGGAGTAAAGATATCAAGAGAGGGTTTTCCACGATAAAATATTGTAAGTGGGCCAAATACAGAGACGTAGAAAGAAAGAAGAATGTGATTAAAACCCACAGCTGAGGAAATTGGTTTGAAAAAAGAGGAAGAGTGAGCCAGCAGGGACAGCAGTGTTGACATGTGAGGTTACCAGCTTGAACTTCTGAGCACGTGAACTTGAATCCCACTTAAAGTGGTGCTAAATGCATGGCATACCACAAAAATTGATGAGATCTGTGTTCCCTGAACCAAGTGTCATTTATCAAAAAGGGTTCATGCAACTATAGCCATATAAAATTTACTGTGTAAAACTTGACTGGGAAACAACAGCTACTAATTTCTATTATGACATAAAACACCTTCCGTGATATCATAGAGGTACCTAATCTGGCTTATTCTGGTTTTAGGTAATCAAACCTTCAATCTGCTGGTGAGGAAAACTGTCCTAGCCATTCCCAATAATGAAGACAATTGCTAGGCAGGACCAAAATGAAGCTACTTTTCTGACCACCTTCCTCCTGTGCATGCATGGACTTGCTCCCCACCACACAGTATCTGAGCCTGCCTTCCTTACCTATGCCCCACACGGTGGATCATTCATTTATTTTTGTTCATTAACTTTCCTTTAATTTTACCAGTCTCTGTGCACATGTAATGTTCTTGATTGAAGTCAGCTGGTAATTGCTCCAAGGCAAGCAAAACAGTGCTGGATAAAAGTTTTCCTTCTAGTGAAGACTAGAGGCACATTCGAAAAGACAACATCAACCCAAAGGAACGTATGGCTAAGGGCAGGACCTGGAGGACAGAAACTGGATGAAGAGGAGTAACCCATATTGGGACTCACTCTTGGCCATGCCTACAAATAAGCTGAGGGCCATAAGAGGTTTAAGTCAAATGGAACCTGTAGCCTTATGATGGAGGAAGATGGGGAGAAAAAGACTTACGGGCTTCAGGTAAGATGATTTGCTTTTCAAGTAAGATGCAAACTCGATCAGGAAACACCACCCCTCTCTCCCAAACACTACAGAATGCTTAACAGAAGGCAACACATCATGGGCATAACAATTACTCTAAAGCCATTCACTAGAAAAAGACTCAGAAATAGATGCTGTGCCAGCCACAGTCAATTACTACTTGGCATCCAAGAGGGCAAGGAGGAATGCCAGCTATAATTAGTGACAGCATATCCTTCAAGACATTTTAAAGTGTCTTAAAGAATCCTGCTCTATGTCAATCACATTTACAAACATATACAGCCAATCTGGTGTAAAAATACCTCTTTTGGAGTTAGTTATAGTGGAATGTCCAGCACTTGAGGAGCAGAGTCTAGAGTTCAAGACAGCTTGGGTTACAGAATGAACTGGAGGCTAGCCTATGCAACTTGGTGATGCTCTGTCTCCAATGAGCACAGAACAAAAGGGATATTGTGTAGGAAGACCTAAATTTGTCCTCTCTGGTGCTGATCACTTTATTGCATCTATCCAAATCTCCTTCCCTCCATGTGTACCACCTTCTAAACACTTTACACAAGCAGATACTTTTATGAAGTGTGGTGATAACAAATGCACAGATTCATAGATTACCTCTGCCAATGAAATATTGAAGTCCCTTGTTCAGTGCTATATGAACTCAATCCTATAATCCCATTGGTTGATATGGAAACATTTTAAGAGATTTCTCAGAATTCTTGAAGTCATAAATACTCTCAGACAAAAGTTATGCATGCTGATATTTTTACTAGCTATACATATATATCTATGATAACATTCAACTTCTAAATTGAACAGAGCAAATGATAGAAAATATTATGTTATAATAAAATATATAATAATACACTGCCATAGAAGTTATAGCAAAGTTAAGGATTGTTTATTTCTCAAATCTTCTATTTAAGATTTTCATAAATCAGAACTACAGAAATCAAAGCCAAAGGTGAGAAGACTAATATATATTTAACTGCTTCTAAGAAAGCATTTCTGAAGCTGCATTTTGATGACTGACAACTGAGACCAAGCAGTTAACAATTTCTCTCTCTCTCTCTCTCTCTCTCTCTCTCTCTCTCTCTCTCTCTCTCTCTCTCGGTGTGTGTGTGTGTGTGTGTGTGTGTGTGTGTGTGTGTGTGCGTGTGTGTATTTAGACTAGAAAAATAAACATCCTTAACACAATCATGTAGAATTCAAGTCGAGGTTTTTTACTACTATGAAGCCACACAGCATCAGGCAAGGCTTGATTGTTTGCCTCTCCACCACCTAGTCCTAGCGTGATGGTATGTGTACTTAGGGCTCTTTGGGATCCCTCATGAATGAAAGCTTTGCAGTCTATGACCATTCCTTACAGCCTGGTAAGAGGACTGAAACAGAATGTAAAGATACCAGACAATATTATGATTAATTCCCAAATTAAATTTAGAACTGTGAAGACTAGAAATGATTTATGAATGTGTAATCAAAACTGATATGTATACCTTAACACCCATCCCCCAACTTTATAAAAACATAGTACAGTTCAACATTACCTAACGAAGCGAATACTCTGCCTAGCATCCTGGTCTTGTGATCTAATCCCTTCTTATCTTGAGTGCCTTGCACGAACGTACTCTGAGATAATCTCATGGCTCCAAGCCTCACAAATCTCCCCACACATTTCACTGTGTGCTTCTGAGACACTCAGCACTTCTCCTAAGTGTCTGTGCAGAAAGTGGGGACTTAGGCTGACATCTCCTACCAAAATCATCCCAATGAGGAAAATACAATTCCAAATACAATTATAATATAGTAAGAGAGCATGCAGTGAAAGTACAAGGTGTTGTGAAAATGTGTAACAAGACATGCAATTCAGAATCGGACAATAGGAAAGCTGAAACTGTAAAGCAGAAAACAATGTGGCTCTTCCAATATTAGAGAAAGAAGGAGGAGGAAGAGGAGGAGGAGGAAGAGGAGGAGGAAGAGGAGGAGGAGGAGGAGGAGGAGAAGAAGAAGAAGAAGAAGAAGAAGAAGAAGAAGAAGAAGAAGAAGAAGAAGAAGAAGAAGAAGAAGAAGAAGAAGAAGAAGAAGAAACAACCAACCTCAGAGTAAGCAGAAATGCTCTGTCCTAAGGAAGAGGTTCCACCAGGCAGTGGTACACAGTTGTAGCTACTCTAAGGACTGAGACATGAGTTAGGGCTAGGCCAGTCTGAGTAAGACCTTGCCTCAAAAGAAAATGAGCTGTGATTTGCAAAATGCCTGGGCTACTCCCCCTGCTGATACTTTGATCATGCCCATTTGCCTGCTCCCTGTAGTGCCTCTTGCTTAGTCCTCTGCCTGGCACACACTCCCCAGTATGCTAAAATATAAGCCCTGTGGGTCCTGTGGAACCCAATCTCCTGGCCTTGTCCTGGTTTGTCCTTGGAACTTGCTCCTCAGTTTTTCCATTGCAGAGCTGTCTCCCTTCTCAGTTCTTTAGAACCCATTAAAACTGCCACACACATATCAAGCTGCTCGTTAAGGGCTGACATGTGTAATTTGGAGACTATTTCTTGCTTTTGCTAGCTGCCATGTGCAGACTTTAAATTCCTTCCAATCAAGGACTGTGTCATCAACGTGGTTGTGTCTCCCCAGTGACAACTATAATCTGTAATAAACTTTATTGAGCGAAGAACAAAAGAGCGGCTGGTCCGCTAAGAAGGGCATCGTAAATTATAAAGCATGAAACGAACCAAAGCTTTTGAAACTTACAAGAACAAAAATTGTCTTTTGATTCCTGTTACTGGTGGCTAGATAAAGCAGCAATGGTGGCATTTTTATTAGATGTGAGAAGTGTTCTGTCTTCAAGGAGACAAAGAAGGTCAAATGGTACTGCATCCTCAGACAGTTTGTGTGACTCTAGACTCGGTGTCATGGATGTTAATATTGAGACAAAAGGTAGAATAAGAAATATATCATTTTGGTTTTACGATGCAACAAAACCTTCTAAGTGAGTTTAAGTCCAAAGAAAGGGGAAAAAAGTATACTAT
This sequence comes from Mus minutoides, assembly GCA_902729485.2. Lineage (NCBI taxonomy): Eukaryota > Metazoa > Chordata > Mammalia > Rodentia > Muridae > Mus > Mus minutoides. The sequence continues at coordinate 31,903 of CACVCL010018464.1, read as the reverse complement.
GGAGTACCAAACAGGATTTTGGGGGGAGATCATGAAATTGACCATATATTTAATACATTGATAGTGAACTTGTCAATGTATTTTAAAAACTACAATGGTGGTGCATTTGGGTGGGGTAAGTGTGATCATAATACTCTGGAAGCTGAGGCAGGAGGATCATGAGTTCATGAGTGCTAGGTCGCTAGTTCTGATACAGTGAGCTCTATCAGAAGACTTTCAACATAGAGAGTGTGTTGCACTGACTCTGACCAGAGAGCTCAACACTAACACCACACATGATTACAAAATGATTCTTAAAAACATACTATTGCCCAGGCAGTAGTGGTCCATGCCTTTAATCCCAGCACTTGGGAGGTAGAGGCAGGTGGATTTCTGAGTTCAAGGCCAGCCTAGTCTACAAAGTGAGTTCCAGGACAGCCAGAGCTATATAGAGAAACCCTGTCTCGAAAAACCAAAAAAAAAAATCTAAGCAGTGAAATGTGACATGTTGTTTACAGGTCATTATAATTGAACCCAGTGTTACTGCTGTTGGTTTTTCATAAAGTTACTTATTATCAATTCTGCCAAAAATGGATACAGATTCCAGTCAGGAGTATGACCAGGTAAACTCTTGGCTCGTTCAAATTAAAACTAAGAAAAGAAAGAAACCTGCAAGAATGCCTTGTAAGAGGAGCAATTCACTGATGACCCTGAAACAGAAAGAAGTGTCTGGGACCAGGTTAATGGTCCTTCCTACTCTTAATTCTACAGTTAGTGGGATAAACTATATACTGATAAAATTTGTTTATGCATTTATGGAGAGAAATGTTCAATCTATATTATCAAATTGGAATACAAAGAGACTCTGACATTTCTTTTGACTTACCAAAGAAAAACCCATTCAAATGAGCCTTACAATAGTTTGTCAAAAGTGACCTCAATCTTTTTACCTGAAATTAGGAAATATTATTACCAGCTAAGAATAAAGTTAAATATAATTTTGCTAACTGGCTAAGTATGCATTTTAATTCTTAAATTAAACCAGGTATATAAGCAACCCACCTCTAATACAAGCCCTAGGTATTTCAAAGCAGGAGCATTGAAAGTTCAAAGCCACAGTGCGTCCAAACCAGGCAGCCAGACATAAGCTTGGGGAAAGGAATGCATTTGTAAGAGAATATGCAGAAGAGATGTGGGAATCGGTGCTACAGTAAGAATGTGAAATGAAAAATGAAAGAGAGAGAGAAGAACAAAGTACAAAGGAGGGGAAGGAAGAAAGGAAAGGAAAGGGAAATGGAGACAGATACCTGGACTTACAATACAGCATCCAGTGGAGATGAGCCATTGCACCTCACAGCATTACCACAGTCTTCCCATGTGTGTGCTCAGTTGTGAGAACTACACTTACTGCTCTGCCAAAAGTTCATTCAATGGGGAAATTTCTCTACAGTGAATAGCCCTTCCCATCAATATGAATAAAATCACTGAACATTATCTCAGAAATTACAAGGTCTGTTACATGTAAAGGAATTTTACTCAAAAAGCAAAAGTCAATAAATACTAAAAACTAAGCAATAGGTTATTTGGTGCAAGAAAAGAGTCTGTATGTTCAAAACTGGCCTATCAAAGGAAGACCAATTCAAAGAAGCCTTACAATAATTTGTAAAAGGTGAACTCAGTATTTCTAACTGAAATTAGGAAATATGATCACTTGCTAAAAATAAAGACTGAGGGTTACCTGAATAGACTAAGAAAATTGATAAAAATCTAGAACGTATATTGTGTATAGATAATAGGTGCATAATAATTCAAGAAGAAAATCTAACTTCACAGCCTTGTCAGTGTTTAAAAATAAAATCAATGATACCCATTAAGTATCCATTGATCTAAAGGCAAGCAGGTCAGCTGGTGGTCAAGCGATAGAGGCCTCTGCTAGTCTGGGTTATAATGAAGAGGAAATGCTCAGAAGGTCAGTGCATGCATAGTGGAGATAGGTAACAGGCATGATGGTTGAAAGTGCAATTGGTGACAGAAATGATAGATCAGGTGGTTTTGAACAGGCAGACCAATCTATGTAAAATCACAGAAGGACACCAGCATGGCCATGCTCTGAACAATCCACCCAAGTGCTCCCTAAACAAGCGCTGTGCTCTGCATGCTGCTCTTTTTTTTTTTTAATCAATTAGTTTTTATTAGATATTTTCTTAATTTACAGTTCAAATGTTATCCCGAAAGTTCCCCCCCTCTCCCCACCCTGTTCCCCTGCCCACCCACTCCCACTTCTTGGTCCTGGCGTTCCCCTGTATTGGGGTATATAAAGATTACAATACCAAGGGGCCTCTCCACCCAATGATGGCGACTAGACCATCTTCTGCTACATGTAGAGCTAGAGACACATGTTCTGGGGGTTTAGGCATGAGACACAAAATACCTTAACTCGGTACCAGCAAATTGTAGCTCTAGACACCTACTGTGTGCCATGCAAGTTTTTTCGTGAATCCAGTGGTAGAGAGCTAAGATTGGTTAGAGATGCAGGTACTGAAACAGACATCTTCGGTGTCATGTAACAAAATGGAAAGGGCTACAAAGCTAAAGTGGCCTCGGGTGAAAGTGGGAATTTCCCTACCTTCCTTTCAACCATCATCTCTTGTTGACTTCTTGCTAATCCTTACTATGTAGGAGTAGTTGGTGAGTTAGAACTAGCTTCCATTTTATAAAAAGAAAGGTCTGTTTTTAACAAAAGATTAATACTAGATAGAAAGCATGCCAGGCAAGGAAGCTTAGAAACCACAGGCACAGGCTAGAGGAAGTGTAAGACTCACAGCAGAGGAATATATATATATATGCACATATATATATATATATATATATAGGAATATATATATAAAGTATTTTCAAAATATACTGAAGAAAGAGAAAAGAATAAGAAAGCTCATGAGATGGCTCAGTAGGCTAAGGTTCTTTATACAACAGCTGAGATTGTGAATTTGATCCCTAGACTCACATAGCAGATGACCAGGTACCTAAAAGAGATCCTCTGGCTTCCAAATGTATGCCATGGTATGAACATGCCCGTACACGCACATGCTTATGCCTATGTGCATGAACACACCCACAAAATAGATAAGTGAAAGTCGGAATTATAAAGAAGAGGAGGAATCAGGTAGGATACAGGATGGACAAGAAAGCAGTCCAGCCTCCACCAAGTTGAATGATTCAAAAATATAGGTTTAACAACAACAACAAAAAACTCAAGGTTGCTAAAAAGCCCTTGTGACATGGTAAGAGTGTGTCAGCTAAAGAAACTGCCCAGTCATTCAGCAGAGGCCTAGGCAGCCTGGAAAGAACAATCGCTGTCACTATGGATGGCACGGATGAGAGACAATCCCTTCTACAAATGTGCAGAGACGTAACCCATAGGATGCCTGAGGAAAGTCCCTTGGGTGAATAGCTTTAATCAAGTGGCATAAAAATAGTTCCATAAAAGTTGGATATCCTCCCAAAGCAAAGGAAAACAAACAATTCCCTGAGCATCTGACACTGAAAGTAATTCTAAAGCACCATTTACTACAATCCCCCCTGCCCCCATCAATAATAGAGTCTGGCTTGTTTTGTCCAAATAATTCTCTACCTTTCCATTTCTTCTCACTTAAGGAGACTCATTTTTAAAGTTAATTATTTGGTGTTTATTTCTTAAAGATTCACTAGAGACTTGGAAGAACGTATCATGCTACCTTAAACTAACTTACAGACAAAGTCAATATTCTCCCCTCCCCCAGACACACACTAACTAGTGCTAGCAAATGTAAATAAGAGAATTCGTGTTTCTTTCATGGCTTCTGATACAATCCAGCGTTACATGATTTCAACTGTTCAATAAAAGATGTTTCTTAAGTCTGAAAATATCTATGACAAATTATTGAAATTTTAATCCTCTAAGTATTCTACTGATCTATTACTCATAACAGCATAATTTAGTGTCATCACTTAAGATTGTAGGGAAGTCTACACATTAAAACAACTTTTCAGAATGTCTTGAAACAAGATTTCCTAATAAGCCATAGTTATGAGACACCGGCACTAAGTACTGTGAACTGTTTCCCATTGCTTGATATAAATCATGATTCCATATTTCTTTCCTCATGCTCAAATGGCAGAAGACACCTGAATGTATACAATGAGCTCTTTATGAGGCTGTTTCTGTGTAATGCATTGCAAGACACCGTAGTAAGCAAAACTACTTTATATTTCAGGGAGAAAAAAAAATGTATTTTTATTTTCTGTTTTAAAATGGGACGATCTTACTGTGCAAGTAGAAAGAGAAAATCTACCCATTGACGTACCCACACTTCTATTAAGTAAACATCACAGCACCAAGCTTGCTAGGCGATACATTTAATACTGTACTTATGAGTCTATTTCCTATGGATTTTCTTCTTTTATTGGTTTATTCAGTATACAAAGCAGGGTATTTCATTGTGGCCTTTTTGTGTATATGTATGTGTATAGTATACAGTGTTCAGAGTTGCCCGCTACCCTCCCTATCTTGTGGGTCTTCTCTTTCCCCAAAATGGTTTCTCCTTATGTTTTCACATCTTACAGATCCAGTTGTATGTCTTTGTCTCCACTCCTCCTCTCTTTGGCTCCCTTCCTCCCTCCCTCCCTCCCTCCTTCCTCCCTCCCTCCCTCCCTCTCTCCCTGTCACAGTCATTTCATTCATGCACATATAGAACTCTAGACTGCATATGAGAATGTCTGTTATGTCTTATGGATGTCCACTGCCATTCATTTCTATGAAAACATCATAATTCTATTCCACTCTACAGAGGAACAAATGTGTAACTACCCATCACGCACACTTCCCGCGTGAACTTCACCCCTTCACTTGTGGCTAGGCAAGAGAATGGCTCCATATCTTGGCTACTGGGTCTAGTAATTATCTCAGCAGTGGGCTGACACGAAACTCTTTCCTATATATACCTGAAGGAGTAGAGCTCGATCATGTGGCATTTCTATTTTTAGACATGTTGAGGAACCTCTATCCTGACATCCACAGTAGCTTCCCAAGTTTACATTTCCCCAGGTAGTGTATACAGATTCCTCACCCTCCACCGCCTCACCAGCATTTGAAATGTTTAGCTATTGTAGCACTACCCTTGAAGTCTTCTGCTAGTCTGCGTCCACACACTTTTGTACAGGGGCTAAGATTTGGACAAGAAAACATTTGGCTTACGGGTCTTAACTTCTGTCGTTATTTTGCTGTGGAGTTCTAAATGTACTGCAGCAGAGTTTGTTCCATCTTCCTAAAACGGCAACAGCTCAAATATTTGAGTATAGTTTCTGAGACTACAAGACTCCTCAGATAAATCCACGGACCAGACCATTTAATAATTGGTAAAGGCCAAGTACTAGCGTTGCTTCAGAACTCCAGTTTCATGTCAGCATCCTTTGCCACCCTTGATCACTGCCACTCTGCATAATAGAGTACCTGACATGATCCTTCCTGAAGGGGGAAAACATCACCACTCTAGGAAAAACAACCGATTGTTCTTTCTTTCACTATGAACAAAAACTCAAAACTGCTTATCTTTAAGTATCTCCAAGAGCATGCAATCGAAAGGTGAGCACGGCTCCGACTAAGCCTGGCGCTAGTCCGAATATAGACAAGAATTCTTTTGGAACCGATGACCCTAAAAAAACCATTATGAAAATTTAAATGTAGGTAATCTAGCTTCCTCTACACCATGCAATAGGTTGGAAACCAAGAAGTATCTAATCACTTCTGAGAGTGAGCTGGCAGCCATTTGATTTACCTCAGGAGATGTAAAGTGCTTTTTAAATGCAAAATGAAGCAACAACTCCCAGAAAGCAAAAGAAAGGCTCAGGAAACCCATCCCCTGGCATCATGTGACCACACTGGGATGCAGCCCCTCACACAAAAGTCACTTAGAGATAACACTGAGGACCCAGGACAGGCTGTCAACTCAGATAGGCCCGGGAGAAAGAATGTTGTGATTCCAGGCCATTGCCTTCCAATGTATCACAGTCAATAACAAGAGAAATGCAGCTTAGAAGCAGTCAGGCTCACACACCCTTCGTGCAGGCACACTTTGCTGTGGTCCCAGCTGCGGCTGGAACTTTGCAGTTTGTATACTCTGGAGCTTTGAGCAGCTCCTCCATCCTCAGAGGAAAGCCCTCATGGGGGCCACAAGCTGGACTCCTTAGGTCCTGGCGTCCCTGTATTGCTCCCGAGTGAAAGAGGTCACCCAGCTGCCCAGGGCTGGCGGCCGGGCGTGGGAGACAGTCGCCCACGCCTCGCACGTTCGCACTGAGGGCCCACAGAGCTCAGCCAGTGCTGCTCTCTCCTACCGCTATCCCTCCCAGGAGTCCCTTCCTCTCTTCTCCCCAGCGTGGGAACAGTGATCTTGCTTCCCAGAGGTGAACAAGATCAAGGGAGGATGTGGGAAAGGATTTAGCCAAGACTCGGTAGAGGGCCATATGCACGGGGAGTCCCGGCCGGCCGGTGAGGGCACCGCTATCACTTACTTAGTGGCTTCCGGACCTATGGACCGCACGACCTCCTGGAGCTGCAACCCAGCAGAGCACAGCTGCACTGGATCACAGATGAAGGGCGGCGGCGCTGGTGTTGGACCAAGAGGTGACATTGGAGTCGCACCTGTCGGTCCCGAGCGGGATCACCCAGGGCACTCAAGGCCACGCAGAGCACATCATGGTTAACCAGCGCTAGAGGCGCGGAGGGACCCACGAAACACCCCCCGGAGCTGGTTCCCACCGTGCTGCAGTCACTTCTCCCCTTTCTTTTTCCCTGCCATGACTCAAAGAATTCTCGTCTCTTCCCTACCGCACAGGACTTCTTCCCACATCTCAGTACCGTGCCTCATCCCCTTCTCCAGCCCCGAAACAGTAGAAAAGCAAACAGCTGAGCGAACCCACCATGATGCGATCACAGGAGGCCAGGGGCATCGGGCAGCAGGTGTCTTCGCTGCTCCGCTGGCTTCCCAGACTGTGCACTGCTGCTCTTCGCCTTGGGGTCCGGCTGGCAGGCACTGGAGGAGGGCTGCCTAGAAGGCGGTGTGTGTGAGAAACCCGCGGCTCTGAGTCCCTCCCACTTCTCCCAGGCTCAGCTAGAGAACTGAGTCTGCTCCCGCCCAGTCGCCATCCTCCAAACCACCAAAGCCAGATACACACACACACACACACACACACACACACACACACACACACACACACACACACAGCAGGGAAGGGGACAAGGAAGAGAAAACAAAGGAGAGACTCTAGTAAAAGTTGGCATATTAAAACCAAAAACATTTTCTCTAGTAAGAGCTAGTGCAGAACCACTGTAGTTTCCTGAATCTGAAACTCCAACCCTGGTGGGGAACTTTCTTCTCCTTGGGTGGCTTTGGTGGCCTGGCTTTTAGGTTTGAGGCTACTCTATAAAAACCTCCTAGGTCCTTTGCTGGTTATGGTTTGGGTTTTGTTGTTATTTTCTTGTCATTTCAAAAGCTTCTCTTACTCCCAAAGCAATTCATGAACTTCTCTTAGGTCAGTAGGAAAAAACAAAATCTATCCTCAGACCATGAACATAAGACCCAAAAGGAAACAAAAACAACAGGACTCATAATGTAAAGCAGCCAACCCTATCAGTTTTAAAGTAAATAAAACGACAGAAACATTCAGAGGAGTGGGGCATCCCTCTGACAGATAAAATGTTTCTGAAAGAATGGTGTCAGTGGGAGGTCTTGAAGGGTCCTTTAGTTTTGCAAAAGGATAACATGGAAGGAACTGCTTGTTGGTAGCAGAGGAGACTGAAGGAAGGGTCACAGGCAGGTGGCTAGGTGGTGGTCTGGTGGCCAGGAGATAAGGTGGGGTAGAAGGTAAAGGTGAGTGCCATGCAGGAGGATGCAGCGGGCACAGGGTGCTGTCTCCACTGTGCTGTTCATATAAGGGCTCCTGTGCTACCTTTATACACTGAAGTAAGTCCCTCTTTCCCATTGTCCCTCCCTTCTGAGATAGGACCTGCTGAGCAGATAAGGGACACTTTAGTGTTACAGCATGTTCAGGTCTGATATAAGGATGGCATGTAGGGGAAAGTCCATGTGTCTTCACTCTATTGAGAATAGAAAACAGAAGTCTCAGACAGACTATGGCAAAGGAAAATGAGGTGTCTGCCACATGCAGTGCTTGTGAGTGAAGATGGGGAGGCCTGGGGTGACTGGTAACTTCAGGTGAGGGGGGTTGGGACAGCTTTTCAGGAATGCCAGGAATGTGGGACTAGGCTTTTTGTCAACTTTTTCTGTTCAGAGGCTTTCCTAGTAGTCAGGGTTGGGAAGAGAGAAAGAGAAATGGAATTCAACTGACCAGGTGAGAGTGTGTGTGTGTGTGTGTGTGTGTGTGTGTGTGTGTGTGTGTGTGCGTGTGTATGGAGAGGAGGCAAGCCAGGGACTCCAGCACAACAAATAGCAAAGTCATGAGAGTTTACCATAAATGTTAACAAATACAGTTTCTCAGTGCAAACCGAGCCTTCTATAATCTCCGTGTCCCTTTGCAAAAATGACAATAATATAAATAAACCCAGTATAAGCAATAAGTACATAAAAATATATTTGACAGTGAATATACTCGAATAATTCGAAAGTTCACAGCTTCCACTGGCTATTCCAATGGCAGAGAAGTTCATTGCGATGACTTTCGGCCTCGTTAAGTTTCTGCAATTTTTCCCATAAGTTCTTAATAATGAAGTTTAATGAAAAAAAATAGAATGTAAATGAGTAAAGGTTCATAGAGTCGAGCAGTGAATCTGTCCTGTCCTGGGCTTTCCTGGGAGGAGAATCTTTAGTTCCAATTTCATTGTTTGTAATGGATTTGTTTATATTATTTGTATCTTCTGGCTTTAATTTTGATAGATTTTATGCATTTAATCACTCATTAAAGTCTAGCTTTTTTGAGCTTTTGGAGGTTTATGTCTTTGAAATATCCCCTAATGGGATTCTGAATTTTATTAGACTCTGTTAGATGTACACTGTTTTCAGGACTCATTTTATTGGTTTATTTTTTCTTTCTCGTTCTTGACAGATTGGCTGATGGCTTCTAAATCTTACTATCTTTTACAAAGAACTCTTGTCTGGTTGGTTCTGTGTGTTGTTCTTTTAGTCTCTATTTCATTCCCAATTCTATTCCTATTTATTGCTAATCTATTATCTCTTGCCATCAACTGGGCTTGACATGGGTTTCTTGTTGCTTTTCAAGAGCCTTGAGCTGTATCATTAGGTTGTTTGTTTGAAACCCTCTCCCTCTCCCTACCCCTACCCCTCCCTCTCCCCCTCCCTCTCCCTCTCCCCCTCCCCCTCCCTCTCCCTGTCTCTTTCTCCCAGTCCTTCTCTCCTTCTCCCAGTCTCTCTCCCTTTCTTCTCCTCCTCCTCCTTCTCCCTGCCCCGAGCACCCCACCTCACTCTCTCTCAGCACTAGTTCTCTTTGTAAAAACTATAGAGGTTGCAATCGGTTCTGCCTTTACGGTGTTCTGTAGATTCCATTACATTGTTGGTTCCTCATTTTCATTTGACTCTAGGATTTTTAAATTTCCACTCTTACTTTTTGAGTGATCCACTATTTATTTTAAAACATATCAAGTCTCCCAGGATTTCTGTGGTTTCTCTTGTTGAACCAAAAAAGCCTATGAAAGTGATTTTATTTTCAAAATAAGAATAAAATGAAAGGGAAACAAAGGATGCAGATGAAATTACACCGTGGTGTCTATGCGGGCCCAGTATAATTATACAGATCCTTATAAAAGAAAGGAGACAGGAAAATGGAGTCCGAGTCAGGCAGCAGGAGTGAAATTGTGGAAGAAAGGCTTCATGGTTGCTTTCCAGCCTTGAGAATGGGAAGGAGCTAGAATGTTTGCTGCCCCAAAAGGGATAAAGGAAAATTATTTTATCTTGGATTGCCAAGAAAAGAAAGATGCCTCCTTGTCATCCTGGTTTCAGTCTCATCAGTTAGTAACTCTGACTTTTTAAAGCACTATGAGGAGTTATTTGTTATGACAACAAACAGGAAATTCACCGAGTATTTTGATAGTGTGGTAGGCAGGCAGTAATTGAACAAATAAATGTCTTTGGAAATAGAAAATAGTAGAGTATGGACAAATTTTGTGTACTCAGCTTTTGAAAAGCCTAGACTCTTGTCAATAACAGTTTCAAAAGAAATGTAAATATGAATATTGGTAGTGATCTCCGGTAAGAATCATGGTGGAATTAAAACCTGTCAGGCTAGAGAACACATAAACATTAGGAACAGACTGAGGATAAAAAGATAAGCTGAACATTACCTGTGAATGTAATTGACAGTGGGTGAAGTATTAAGAGAGACTTTCCAGAAGAGCACCCCCTCTACACAGTTCTAAGATGCCCAGCCAAAGTGTATAGCTTGTGGCCATAATGATGTTGTATGTTTAGCAGAGATTTCTTAGCTGAGTCTTGAAGTTTTATCCTTATAACTTCTTTATGCATGTTGAAGTATATGAAAAAGGCAGACTGAAGCCAGGACTGTTAAGCAACATGGAACTAGAAAATTCAAAAAGTTCTCTCTCTCTCTCTCTCTCTCTCTCTCTCTCTCTCTCTCTCTCTCTGTGTGTGTGTGTGTGTGTGTGTGTGTGTGTGTGTGTGTGTATGTGTAGAAAAAAAGAGAGACAGAGGGAGAAAGGGTGGTAAAGATAGAAAGATATGTGGACCAGAGAGAGAGAAAGAGAGAGAGAGACAGAGAGAGAGACAGAGAGAGAGACAGAGAGACAGAGAGAGAGAGAAGTATTTGTATGTGATGTATGTACAGGTCCAGAGACCAGAGGAGGATATCAGGTAGTTGTTTTTTATGCTGCCTACTTTATTCCCTTAAGATAAGGTCTCTAACAGAAATTGAAGCTAAGTCAGTGGCCAGCACTCTCCAGTGAGAGCCCTGATCACTCATTTATATGTGGGTTCTTGGGATTTGAACTCAGGTCCTCATTGTAGGTCCATAAAATATTCCTCACAAATAAAAGTTGACTAGAGATTAGCTGAAATGCCCAACAAATGGGAGGGAGAACCTGAAGAGACCATATCCAGAGGTTAAGCAAGACCTCCCCCCTCCATTTTGGGAATGGGGCTACACACTCATCTCCAAATTTTAAACCAAGAATGGCTCCTGTCTAAAGGAAATATGGGAGAACAAAGTGTGGAGCAGAGGCTGAAGGAAAGACCATCCAGAGACTGCCCCACCTGGAGATCCATCTCATATACAGACACCAAACCCAGACACTATTGCAGATACCAAGGAGTACTTGATGACAGGAGCCTGATATAGCTGTTTCCTGAGAGTCTCTGCCAGTGCCTGAAAAATACAGAGGTGAATACTCACAGCCAACCATTGGACTGAGTAATGGAGGAGCTAAAGGATTGAAGGAGCTGAGGGGGTTCGCAACCCCATAGGAAAAACAACAATATCAACCAACCAGTACCCCCAGAACTCCCAGGGACTAAACCACCAACCAAAGAGTACACATGGAGGGACCCATGGCTCCAGCTGCATATGTAGCAGAGGATAGCATTGTCTGACATCAGTTGGAGGAGAGTCTCTTGGTCCTGTGAAGACTCAATTCCCCAGTGTAGGGGAATGCGGGTGGTGAGGTGGGAGCAGGTGGAGGGGGAGCATCCTCATAGAAGCAGGGGGAGAGGGGATGGGATGGGGGCTCCTGAGGAAAAACAGGAAAAGGAGATAACATTTGGAATGTAAATACATAAAATACCCCATAAAAAAAGTTGACTTAGATTTTTACAAGGACTCTAGGCTCCCTAAAATAATTGAACATTTGAAGATAGATTTTGACTCTAGGCTCCCTAAAATAATTGAACATTTGAAGATAGATTTTGGTTTATGTGTTGTTTGAAGCTCTCTCTCTCTCTCTCTCTCTCTCTCTCTCTCTCTCTCTCTCTCTCTCACACACACACACACACACACACACTTCAGTCTTATCTTCACTCCAGTTTTATTTTATTTATTTTAATTAGATTATTTATTAAAATTTTGTGATTATTTTACCTTCACTTACATATGTGTACCACATACTTACTTGGTGTCCTCGGAGATCAAAAGAGGGCATTAGATCTCCTGGAATTAGAGTTACAGATAGTTGTGAGCCACTATGTGGGCATTTGGAAGAAAACCTGTGTCCTCAGCTATAAAAACAATCTTAAACATTGGTCCATCTCTCCAGCACTTCTTTATTTTTATGGTGCTGAGGATCAATCAAAAGTCCTCATATACACAAGCCAAGTACTCTACCACTGAATTATACACTATGCTCTTGACTTTTCTATTTTGTAAGTAAAAAATCAGTGCCAGCTTCCAACATAGAGATTAGCAAAATAATGAGCAAATGGTTCCTTTACTGTGGCTCAAACATTTTAATTGTCAAAAGAATTATGCCATCTAAAGTTGTAGGATGTTAATTACATGCAAGCACCATTGAAACCAAGCAATATTTATATGTGCTGTAAATAGATTAATATGAAAGATTTGTATATATACAATTTATCTTAAAAATTATAGTTATATTCTGACATCACCTTTTTTAAAAAGCTGAGATATAGAGATGTTAATTATGTTCCCCAATTCACACAGCGAGCAAGTGGGGAAGTCAGGGTTCATACTCAAGCGCTCTGAGAAAAGTGATCATGCAGGCAAGTCATGTTGAAGAGTTCTTATAAAGTATCAGAATAAAAGTTCCCAGTTGGGCTTGACAGATCAGCTTTATAAGGTAGGCACCGGGAACCTGCTTCTTGGAAAACATAGTTTTGATAACTTTCAAGACAGAAAAAAAACATCATATCAAGAAGGTTCTTGGGCAAGAGCACAGGGAAGACCACTTTCTGTCACAGATCAGAATCACAATTACAGTACTCCCCATTGTTTGAACTTAGCAATTTTTTGCTTGCTATTAGTTTGAGTTACCAATTGATCAGTGCAGAACATGAATCAATACATGATAGGCTAATAGAATGGTTCAATGAATAAGATATACTTTGGATCCTCTTAAAGGTCATGTGTCAAGGTCTGGTCTCCAGTGTGGCACTGTTTATAAATACTAGAATCATTAGTAGGAGGGGCATAAGGCAACGCATCCATTTAGGTTACTCTGTGGGTGCCCTCCAAGGGGATAGGCAGAATCCCAGCCTCTTTACTTCCCTCTCACTTCCAGGCCATGAGTTGAACAGGGCTTTTCTGCCACATGTTACTACTCTTAGGCACAGCCTTCATCCAAAACAACATGACCAACCAATTGTGGAATGTTGTTTCGAATCTGTGAGCCACTTACTTTAGTGGAATGTGGGAGTGGGGGGGGGGGGAAGCAGGGATGGAAAGAAGGGTTGAAGGAAGAAGAGAGAAATGGGAAGAATGGAAGGAGGGAGGAAAGGATGGAGGGAGGAAAAGAAGGATGGAGAAACGTAGTTTACTGAAGGAATTGGGCAAAGCATTCTAAGCACATGCAACAGACTGCTTAGGGAGCACATGCTCATGATATGCTGCGTCAGCCCAGTTTTTCAAACATTGTCAAAGTTGCCATTCTGACTTCCTTTCTTGGAGAGACTTATTTTAAAGATTGTTGATTAAATAAGTGTCTGTTTAGAGTTTGATTTTTTTATACCCTCTATTTCTGGATATCAGATGCATAATCAACCCCAAACTTCCTGCGACTGAATCTTGTTAGTGGTAGAACTGGCTATTTGTGCAGTTTTTTGAATAGCTGGATTGAAATAGAGTTTAAAGTCACTGCTCTAAGATGAAGCTATATCTCATTACTAGATTATTTATCTTAGCACTTCTAACAAAGGTGTTAGGATTGATCCAAAGCACTCTAAAATGGAAAACAAAAGAATAAAAGAAAATTCATAGTATTAAAAGGCTATCACTTTTCAGAAGGATACATCACTTTTTCAAGAACGATACATTTGGGGCTGGTGAGATGGCTCAGCGGGTAAGAGCACTGACTGCTCCTCCAAAGGTCCTGAGTTCAAATCCCAGCAACCACATGGTAGCTCACAACCATCTGTAATGACATCTGAGGCCCTCTTCTGGTGCATCTGAAAACAACTACAGTGTACTTACATATAATAAATAAATAAATTTAAAAAAAAAAGAACGATACATTTCCTCAAATTTGAAAATTTTAAGTATGAATTTCTCTGAGCTTGATTATTGTCTTTGGGAGATTAAGTCCAAGGCCTTGCACATCTACCTATAGAGCAATATCCCCACTCCCTAAAACATTATTTTTATTATTTTTCTTTATGTGATTGTGCTTGGGGTGGGTCTCAGAAAATGCCCCATGTATGAGTGCCTGTGGAGAGGAGAGTAGAGGTTTGATCCTTCGGGTGGAGTTGCAGGTGGCTGTTAGCCATCTGATGTGGATATTTTGCTGGGGACTCTAAATTTTTATTAACCACTGAGTTATCCTATAGCCCTTCCTTACTCTTTATTGCTTCTTCATCTTTTTAGAATTTTATTCTCTCATACATTACATCCTTACTGCAGTATCTCCTCTCTCCTCTCCTCCCATTTGGTTCCCCAACCCACTAACTCTTCACCCTCCAATTCCACCCCTCCTCCATCTCCCTTGAGAAAAGAACAGGCATCCCAAGGATATCAACCAAACCTGGCATATCAGATTGCAGTAAGACTAGGTCACTCTCGCCCCACATTAAGGCAACCCAGTATGAGGAAAGGGGTCCCAAACATGTCAGAGACACTCCCTACCCCATTGTTAGGTGTCCCAGAAGAAAACCAAGTTACACACTGTATCATATGCATAACAGTGCAGAGGGCCTAGGTCAATTGCATGCATGCTCCCTGGTTGGTGGTCAAGTCTCTTTAAGCCCAGGTGTGTTGATTCTATGGGTTTTCCTGTGGTGTCTTTGACTCCCCTTGTACCTGTAAATCCTTCTTCTACCTCTCTTCCACAAGATTCTCTGAGCTCAGCCTTCTGTTTGGCTGTGGGTTTTAGTATCTGTTTCTTTCTGTTGGAGGATGAATTCTCTCTGATGACAAGTGGGCTAGTCACCAATCTATGATTATAGCAGAATGTCATTAGGAATCATTTAAGTATCATTTCATTGGCACTTTTTGTTTCAGTGGTGTTTGGTTCTATTTTAGCTCTATGAGCTGTCCAATTTCTGTGCCCTGGTCCTCCAGGCACTCTCTGGCATGGGCTTTCAAGCCAGATCACTCATTGCTTGATCACTCCACAAGTTCTGCACCACCATTACCTTAGCATGCCCTAAAGTCAGGACAAACTGTAGTTTGAAGGTTTTGAGGCTGAATTGATGGTTTAGTCCCTCTTCTGGAAATCTTGACTGGTTACAGGATATGACTTGTTCAGGTTTGCTTTCACCAATACTAGGAGTCTTAGCTAGGGTCACCTCATAGGTTCCTGGGAGTTTCCATTGTTCTAAGTATCTACCTTGACACAGAAATGTCACCCAATTCTGGTTGTTTCTATTAGAACTCTCTCCCTCCATCCTCCCCTGCCTGATCCTTCCTGTTCTCATCCCCACCCACCCCTACTCCACCCACAATATCTATTCTCTTTCCCTTACACTCTCTGTGTCTGTGGACTGTAGCATGATTATTCTTTATTTTACAGCTAAGATCCACTTATCATTGAGTACATACCATGTTTATCTTTCTGGGTCTGAGTTAACTCACTCAAGATGATTTTTTTTTTTATTTTAGCTCTATCCATTTGCCTATAAACCATGATTTTTTTTTTAACAGCTGAGTTAAAAAATTTGAGCAAGCCGAGTTCAATGCCAGCCTGGTCTATAAAGTGAGTTTCAGGATAGCCAGGGCTATACAGAGAAACCCTGTCTTGAAAAACAAAACAAAACAAAAGAAATGAGCAAATGTACATTTTCTTCATCCATTTTTTTGGTTGAGAGATATCTAGTTTGATTCCAGTTTCTGCTATGAAAATAGTTGAGCAAGTATGCTTTTAGAAGGATAGAGTATCCTTTGGGACGTTGCGCAGGAATGAGATAACTGGGTTTTGAGGTTGATAAGTTCTCAATTTCCTGAGAAACCACTATGTTGACTTCCAAAATGGCCGTGCAAGTTTACACACCCACTAGCAGCAGAGGAGTGTTCCCCTTGCTCCAGATCTTTGCTAGCACGAGCTGTCACTTGTGTTATTGATCTTAGTCATTCTGACAGGTGTAAGATAAAATCTCAAAGTAGTTTTGATTTACATTTCCCTGGTGGCTAAGGATGTTGAACATTTCTTTAAGTGCTTCTCAGCCCCTTGAGATTCCTCTATTGAAAATTCTCTCTTTAGATCTGGATCCCTTACGGAGATCCAGGAAAATAAATAAATAAATCCCTTTTAAAAATAGAAAGAAAGAAAGAGAGAAAGAAAGAAAGAAAGAAAGAAAGAAAGAAAGAAAGAAAGAAAGAGAGAAAGAGAGAGAGAGAAGGAAGGAAGGAAGGAAGGAAGAAAGAAAGAAAGAAAGAAAGAAAGAAAGAAAGAAAGAAAGAGTTGAAAGAAATGAATAAAACTGTTTAGTACCTGAACATGGAAATAGAAGCAACAAGGAAAACACAAGCTGGAGATAGACAATCTAGGCAATCAATCAGGAACTACTAATAGAAACAAGCACCACTCACAGAATAGAAGAAATCAAAAACAGAATCTCCGCTGTCGAAACTATGACACAACAAATTGATACACCATTCAAAAAATGTTAAATCTAAAAAAATTCCTGACACAAAATATCATACAAAACATCCAGGAAATCTGGGATACTAGGAAAAGACCAAACCTAAGAATAATAGGAATAGAAAGGGGGAAGAATCCCTCCTTATTCTTTAAAAATTATCCCAAAGTCAGAAGAGACTCTTCCATCCAGAAAACAAAGAAAGACATAGAAAGACCAGTTTGCAAATGTTTTTACAGTGTCCAGAACAGGGAGAGCATATTTAAGTCAATTAAAAGTCCTCTCATTTTAATATGGTACGAGGAAAGAGTTTTTCTTTTTTTTTTTCTATTATACTTTTAGAGTGATAATATGTGGTCTGAGAAAAATAACATAGCTCTTACAAACACACTGTAGGAGTAAGAGATGATGATTTTCATTATTCCCGCAGAGTGCTCACCAACTTACCATATTTTCACTAATGAGAGAATGGGAGTCTTTTAAAAACATCGAATGGGTAGATGTTGGTTCAGCTTTTGAGTCTCACTTTTCTTGAGAAATCATGATGTATCTCTGATCATCACTCCTGTGTTTCATGAGTGTTGCTTCCTTTGGGTCTTAGACTGGTGAAACATCCAAGAAGACTCAAGGTCTTCCGTAACAGTCTTACTGGAAGGACCAAAAGGCACATCCTGTGCCACGGTTGAAAGATAAAGTGATTCAAGCATCGCAGTGAAGAGAACTGTATTTTGACATTAAAAAAATTGCAAATTGTGCAATGGAAGACTTGTTAGAATCTCATCTTATGAAAATGACAGTTATGACTGCTATGCTCCTATTTAGGAAATACTTAGCTTAAACAGCTGAAAATATCACCTAAGGGAAATTGAATCTCACCAAATCTCTTTTTTACCATATTTTTTTTAAAAAAGAGAGGTCTGTTTTGCTTTCATCTTAAATCGAATACAAGATTCTTTGCTTTGTAATATGTAGCGCAATTCTTCCCCAAAGTAAATATTAAAAACATAGACTAAAAACTAAATGCACTTTTGAGGTTTCACATGAATGTGTGTCTAGAAGCAAGTTGAGACCAGACTCAGTGAGAAAGATAAAGGATATCACTGTAGAGCCAGTGGTCGAGCTGGCAGCATCCCTTAGATCGCTGGGTCTTGTGAGCTAAGGCTGGGAGATTGGACTGAAGACCTAGCAGATAAAACTAGCCTCTCCAAAGTAGTCAGAGCACACCAATAAAAGCCACACAGAGTGACGGGACAGGGTGGGTATTTTCACACTAAATACCCCATCTTTGTGGCTTGGAAAAGAACATGAGAAAAGTATCTCACTCTTGACAGCTTCACACCTCCAGCCTGTTCTTCCACAGTGTTGGATTAACACCAGTTCTGTAGCTTGGAAATGACAAGTAGAATTCATATTGTAAAGAGAGCATGTATTGAGAAAGGTCTACGAGTTCTGCAGAGGCAAACCCAGATCTTCCCTGAAGGAATCCACTTGAAAGATAAGCCTTTATAGATGAAGACTCAAAACGAATCTTTATAGATTGAGTTTCAGGAAAATGAGAGGCACTAAGAGGGTGTCCCAGTTTCATTGGTGTTTCTGTAATAGATAGCCAACAAAAGGCAACTTAGGGGACAAAAGAATTTACTTAGTTTTACAATTACAAAATAAGGGCCTGGGGAGATGCCTTAGCAGTTAAGAGCTCTTGCTGATCTTACAGAGGACCTAAGTTCAATTTCCAGGGCCATCTCTGGGTGGTTCATAACCTGTAACTCCAACTCCAGGAGATTCAACACTCTTTCTGTCCTCACCACAAACCCTCACACATACATTTCAGAGACAGAGATACACAAATAAAAATAAAATAAACAATCTGCAGGAAAGTCTACCTTTGTGGTTAAGTCAAGGCAGAGGCAGCTAGTCAGGACGCATCTTCAGTTAACAGCAGAAAAAACGTGAATGTATAGTTAGTTATCTCATTTCCTTTCAGCAGGTGCTATAAACTAAAACTTTTACTATCTCGCTGTAGTATTATAGGCCAGAGATGAGGCCTTTGACACTTGGAGAACTTTGGGAATCTTAAGTAGCCAAACAGTATCATTATGCAAAATAGGATATAAAGTAATCATTTTAATATATTTAAAAATAAAATTTACTAGATATATAGAGAAAACAATAAAATATGAATGTGAACCAGTTTGAAAATAGAATCAAGAGACCAGTCTGTGCTGATCAGCTCGCAGACTGCAGAGGGCGAGCAGCAGACTGCAGAAGCGAGACAGCTTCAGGGACAGGCAGAGGCACACCACTTCTGGGACAGACCCCTACTTTCTGGCAGCAGACATCCAGACACCTTCCCCGCCAGAGGAGAGGTGGCTGCCCAGGCGGGTTGTATCCCCCAGAGCAGGTAAGGGAGCCATCTTGTCTCTCAGGTCCCTCTGAGACAAGTATGCACAGATCAGCTCACAGACTGCGGAGGACGAGCAGCAGACTGCAGAAGCTACTAAGCTTCTGGAACAGACCCCTGTTTCTGGCAACAGACATCTGGGAACCTTGCCTGACAGAGGAGAGGTGCTGCCCAGGAGGGCTAAGACCCCAAGAGCAGGCTTGCAGGGGAGCTCTCAGACTGCAGAGGCAACCCAACTTCTGGTACAGGCCCTGTTCCGGGCGTTCATCTTCAACCAGAAGACAAGTCTGAATGCCAGACCTCTGTGCACCTTCCCTGCAAGAGGAGAGCTTGCCTGAAGAGAGTACTCTGACCACTGAGACTCAGAAGAGAGCTGGACTCCCAGGAAAGTTGACAGAGGCTAACAGAATCACAGGAGGAACAGGCTTCAGCCAGAGACAACTATAAGAACTAACTCCAGGGATTACCAAATGTCAAAATGCTAACTTAAGAATCTCACCAACAGAAACCAAGACTGCTCACCAACATCAGAACCCGGCACTCCCACCTCAGCCAATCCTGGATACCCCAACACATCCCAAAAGCAAGATTTGGATTCAACATCATATTTCATGATGCTGGTAGAGGACCTTAAGAAGGACTTTAATAGCTCACTTAAAGAAATGCAGGGGTACAGTGCTAAAGAGGTAGAAGTCCTTAAAGAATCACAGGAAAACAATGCTAAACAGGGGATGGAATTGAAGAAAACTATCCAAGACCTAAAAAGGGACATAGAAACAATAAAGAAAACCCAAAGTAAGACAACTCTGGAGATAGAAACCCTAGGAAAGAAATTGAGAACCATTGATGCAAGCATCAGCAACAGAATACAAGAGATAGAAGAGAGAATCTCAGGTGCAGAAGATTCTATAGAGAACATGGGCACACCAATCAAAGAAAATGCAAAATGCAAAAAGATTCTAATTTAAAACATCCAGGA
Source organism: Mus minutoides (assembly GCA_902729485.2). Taxonomy (NCBI): domain Eukaryota; kingdom Metazoa; phylum Chordata; class Mammalia; order Rodentia; family Muridae; genus Mus; species Mus minutoides. The sequence goes on along the minus strand of CACVCL010018464.1, from coordinate 11,784 downwards.
AATCCAGGACACAATGAGAAGATCAAACCTATGGTTAATAGGGGTAGATGAGAATGAAGATTCTCAACTTAATGGGCCAGCAAATATCTTCAACAAAATTATAGAAGAAAACTTCCCAAACCTAAAGAGAGTGATGCCCATGAACATACAAGAAGCCTACAGAACTCCAAATAGACTGGACCAGAAAAGAAATTCCTCCCGACATAGAATAACCATAACAACAAATGCACTGAATAAAGACAGAATAGTAAAAGCAGTAAGGGAAAAAGGTCAAGTAACATATAAAGGCAGGCCTATTAAAATTACACCAGACTTCTCACCAGAGACTATGAAACCCAGAAGATCCTGGACAGATATTATACAGACCCTAAGAGAACACAAATGAAAGCCCAAGCTGCTATATGAGTAAAACTCTCAATTACCATAGAAATAGAAACCAAAGTATTCCATGACAAAACCAAGTTCAAACAATACCTTTCCACGAATCCAGCCCTTCAAAGAATAATAACTGCAAAACATCAACACAAGGACGCAAACTACACCCTAGAAAAAGCAAGAAAGTAATCCTTCAACAAACCTAAAAGAAGACAGCTGGAAGAACAGAATCCCAAATTTAATCACAAAAATAACAGGAAGCAACAATTACTTTTCTTTAATTTCTCTTAACATCAATAGACTCAATTCCCCAATAAAAAGACATAGACTAATAGATTGGCTACATAAACAGGACCTGACATTTTGCTGCTTACAGGAAACCCACCTCAGGGAAAAAGACAAACACTACCTCAGAGTGAAAGGCTGGAAAACAATTTTCTAAGCAAATGGTTGTAAGAAACAAGCTGGAGTAGCCATTCTAATATCGAATAAAATTGACTTTCAACCCAAAGTTATCAAAAAGGACAAGGAGGGGCACGTAATACACACACATCAAAGGTAAAATCTACCAAGATGAACTCTCAATTCTGAATATCTATGCTCCAAATGCAAGAGAATCAACATTCATTAAAGAAACTTTAGTAAAGCTCAAAGCACGCATTGCACCTCACACAATAATAGTGGGAGACTTCAACACCCCACTCTCACCAATGGACAGATCCTGGAAACAGATACTAAACAGAGACAAATGGACATTAAAAGAAGTTATGAAACAAATGGATTTAATAGATATCTGCAGAACATTTATCCTAAAACAAAAGGATACACCTTCTTCTCAGTATCACATGGTACCTCCTCCAAAATTGACCATATAATCGGTCACAAAATAGCCTCAACAGATACAAAAAAATTGGAATTATCCCATGCATCCTATCAGATCAGTACACACTAAGGCTGATCTTCAATAACAGCATTAATAATAGGAAGCCAGCATTCACGTGGAAACTGAACAACACTCTACTCAATGATACCTTGGTCAAGGAAGAAATAAAGAAAGAAATTAAAGACTTTTTGGAGTTTAATGAAAATGAAGCCACAACATACCCAAACTTATGGGACACAATGAAGGCATTCCTGAGAGGAAAACTTATAGCTCTAAGTGCCTCAAAAAACAAAACAAAACAACAACAAAAAAAACCTAGAGAGAGCATACACTAACAGCCTGACAGCACACCTAGAAGGTCTAGAACTAAAGAAAGCATATTCACCCAAGAGCAGGAGACAGCAGAAAGTAATCAAAGGCAGGGCTGAAATCAACCAAGTGGAAACAAAAAAGAACTATTCAAAGAATCAACAAAACCAGGAGCTGGTTCTTTGAGAAAATCAACAAGATAGATAAACCCTTAGCCAGATTAACTAGAGGGCACAGGGAAAGTATTCTAATTAACAAAATCAGAAATGAAAAAGGAAACATAACAACAGATCCTGAGGAAATCCAAAACATCATCAGATCCTACTACAAAAGGCTATACTCAACAAAACTGAAAAACCTGGATGAAATGGACAACTTCCTAGAAAGATACTAGGCACCAAAGTTAAATCAGGATCAGATTAACGATCTATACAGTCCCATTTCCTCTAAAGAAAGAGAAGCAGTCATTAATAGTCTCCCAACCAAAAAAAGCCCAGGACCAGATGGGTTTAGTGCAGAGTTCTATCAGACCTTCAAAGAAGACCTAATTCAAACTCTCCTCAAAGGATTCCGCAAAATAGAGACAGAAGGTACTCTACCCAATTCATTCTATGAAGCCACAATTTCTCTGATACCTAAACCACACAAACATCCAACAAAGAATGAGAACTTCAGACCAATTTCTCTCATGAATATTGATGCAAAAATACTCAATGAAATCCTTGCAAATCAAATCCGAGAACACATCAAAAGGATCATCCATCATGACCAATTAGGCTTCATCCCAGGAATGCAGGGATGGTTTAATATATGAAAATCCATCAACTTAATTCATTATATAAACAAACTCAAATACAAAAACTACATGATCATCTCTTTAGATGCTGAGAAAGCAATTGACAAAATCCAACACCCATTCATGATAAAAAGTCTTGGAAAGATCAGGAATTCAACGCCCATACCTAAACATAATAAAAGCAATCTACAGCAAACCAGTGGCCAACATCAAACTAAATGGAGAGAAACTGGAAGCAATCCCACTAAAATCAGGGACTAGGCAAGGGTGCCCACTTTCTCCCTACCTATTCAATATAGTACTTGAAGTCCTAGCCAGAACAATTCGAGAACTAAAGAAGATCAAGGGAATTCAAATTGGAAAGGAAGAAGTCAACATATCACAATTTGCAGATGATATGATAGTATATATAAGTGACCCTAAAGATTCTACCAGCGAACTCCTATACCTGATAAACAGTATCAGTGCAGTAGCTGGATACAAAATTAACTCAAACAAATCAATGGCCTTTCTCTATACAAAGGATAAACAGGCCGAGAAAGAAATTAGGGAAAAACACCCTTCACAAAAGTGACAAACAATATAAAATACATTGGTGTGAATCTAACTAAGGGAGTGAAAGATCTGTATGACAAGAACTTCAGGTCTCTGAAGAAAGAAATTGAAGAAGATCTCAGAAGATAGAAAGATTTCTCATGCTCATGGATTGGCAGGATTAATATAGTCAAAATGGCTATCCTGCCGAAAGCAATCTACAGATTCAATGCAATGCCCATCAAAATACCAACTCAATTCTTCACTGAGTTAAAAAGGGCAATTTGCAAATTCATCTGGAATAACAAGAAAACTAGGATAGCAAAAACTATTCTCAACAATAAAAGAACTTCTGGTGGAATCACTTCTGGGGTGGATGGAAGGATAAGAATGTGTATGGATGGGAATAAGAGGAATGAGGTTGGGGGAGGATGGAGGGAGGGAGTACTGGGGAAGACAACTAGATGTGAGTAGACATCTCTCAAAAAATCTAGAAACTTAGGACAATGGAAACTTCCAGGAATCTATGAGGATGACCCTAGCTGAGAGTCTTAGCAATGGTATAGAGCCTGAGCTGCCATATCCTAAAACCAGGCAAGACTTCCAATGGTGGGATTGGGACACCAACCCAGTCACAAAAACTTTGGCCCCCAATTTGTCCTGCTTTAAGATATGCAGAGGTAAAAGATGGAGCAGACGTTGAGGTAAGGACCAACCAATGACTGGCTAGCTTGAGAGCCATATCATGAGAGGGAACTACCCATGCCACTTTTAATGATACTCTGCTATACTTGAGAAGAGGAGCCTAGAATGGATGACATCAGGGAGGTTTCATTCACAACTGATGGAAAGTGATACAGAAACCTACAACAAAACATTAGGTGGAGCTGGAAGAATACTATAGAAGAGGGGGAAGAAGAATTGAAGAAGCCATAGGGGTCAAGGATATCATAAGAAAAACCTGCAGGCTGGGCAGTGGCGCATGCCTTTAATCCCAGTACTTGGGAGGCAGAGGCAGGAGGATTTCTGAGTTCGAGGCCAGCCTGGTCTACAAAGTGAGCTCCAGGACAGCCAGGGCTACACATAGAAACCCTGTCTCGAAAAACAAAAACCAAAAAACCAAAACAAAACAAAAAAAAAAGGGAAAGAAAGAAAAACCTGCAGAACCAATTAGCGTGGGCCATAGGGGCTCATGGACTGCACTGTCAACCAAAGAACACGCATAAACGTATGCACTCTACACATATGTAACAGTTGTGCAGCTTGGTCTTCATGTTGGACACCTAAAGCAAAAGAAGGGTCTATCCCTGACTATATTGGCTGCTTTTGTATCTCTTTCTCCTAACTGGGCTACCCTGTCTAACATCAATAGAAAAAGATGCACCTAATCTCATTGCAACTTGATGTGCCCAGGTTGGTTGCTATCCATGGGAAGCAGGAGAAGGGAAGGAGGTGTGGATAGGGGACAGGTCCCTACTTCTTATCTCTCCTGGGAGGAGAGGAGGAAGGGGAAGCTACCCTTGGTGTATAAAATAAATAAATAACTTAATAAAAATGTCTATACTAAAAGTTAAAATACATAATAAAAAATCATTAACTTTATTAAAGTAACCTTGTGTTTATAGTGGACAATAGTTAATGCACAGAATACCAGTCAATATGTTAACAGCAAATATCTATGGAATCGTCTTTTCTATCTGAGACATCTATATGATCCCTCCAAAGCTCAGTATATCAAAGGAGAATGGGAGAAAAAGTACCTGAGCTGGAGGACAGGAAAGAGTGTTGTAAATGTCTGGAGATATGACATGGCAGATGCACACAAGGCCTCACAGCATCAGTGGCCTACCAACATTCTAAAATGGATAGAGGAGGGTACATAGGACTTCACACCACCCAGAGGATTTCTTGACAGCTAAAGACTGCAGCTAGAAGGGTAGAGATACTCCACAGTGATGTATGAGTAGTAGACTGTCCCTACTCAATGAAATAAACCCATACCCACATTTACTCTAATTAGATGTAGTCAGTCCCAGATGAGGGTGATGATGATATCAAACCTAAGCTTACACTTTATTGTTAGGGATATTTATCTAAAAAAAAATAAATGATATATTTTTTCTTTCTTTTAGGTAAGAAAAAAAATTTTTTAAAGTCTCTAAAATTCTGATTGAATTCCATTGAACCTGAAAAATCTTGCAGGAAGTAATCTTCTATAAGAAAATTGTATTTGGGGTTTGTAGCTAAGTGGTAAGCAACCTAGTTGTCCTGAGTTCCAACCTCTATACTAAAACCAACCATATATGTGCATGACCATCCAATCTTTTATATTAATAAAAGATTGACTATCAAACATGTATTGATGGCCAGTCTTTTATTGGCATAAACTTACTGATGCTAAAGTATTTATCAAAAGTATTTGTTATTTTTTTTACAAATGGAATATTAGAAAATCTTTTTCCCCAAAATTCCATCTCTGTGTTTAGATACACATATTAAATATATACTGCATATTACATATCATGCATAATTTAGTAATGTGCTTCCATAATCATTTCTATCCCATATATAAGAATATTATACCTAATGTATATGAAGTACACATAGTACACATAATATTACATGTCATGTATTAATATTAACACATGTATGTCTATTGATACTTATTCGTTTATTGGTGCCTTCTGTAATAAAATATTAAGCTTTACTAAAGTCTCATTAGAATGACCTTCAAACACTTATGCTTTAATGTTCATTACCAGAAAATCCAAACAATATTTATTTCATCTATATCATTTCTTTGCAGACTTCCAATGTTTCCCTTGGCATTTGAAATAATGGTCTATTAAGTAAATTTTCAGTGAGATCCAGAGAAATATAATGAAACTCAGTTTTAGAGAGAGGGAAAATAGTTATGTGTTTTGTGGAAACTTTCAGGATTCTCAAAATGAATTCTTGCCTGCACACTTTTTAACTTTTAAGTGAACTGCTCAGGAGGGAGACTCTAGCCAGCAAAGTGCCTACAAGCTATTGAGAGAACTCCAGGGTTATAGCTTTTGTGAATGGTCACCCATATTGAAGTCACCATGTCAGAGTGACATAGATGTTTTAGAAACATCCTTGTTCCAGTAAGTAATCCCTCTCCTGTGATTCTGCAAACAGTCCCTCATCTCCCCACCTAAACTTCAGTTAGGAACCACAGTGAAACTCATTGGTTCACTAAGTTGGACCTTGGTGCGATCATTACTTTAGCCTGTTATAGATTACCTTTCTGTCGTGAGTAGACATGTGTGTTAGGTCTCCCAAGAGTCATTCAAAGAACATTCAGACAAGCAGCACTTACTGCTGTGAATTATCTCTGATAAAGTCAGAAGCTGGCACACTGAGCTAGGGACGGATTTCTCTGTGGCAAAACCGTTAGACTCTGGCTCAGGCCTGGGATGCTGAGAGATGCTGAGCCATGCTGGGGGAAGGATACAGGAAAATGACTGGAGAAAAAAATAATTACGCTAATTAAATTCCGCAGAGCTTAAATTTCTCCTGAACACAAGCTGTGGTGGGGACCCAGGACCTGGGACAGAATGTTAAGGTGTTGAAATGCAGAACCATTGCAAGAAAGACCACTCTGCAGTACTGGGCATGGTGATCACATAAAGAGAGGGAGATTTATATAAATGACATAGTGGAGGTCTCCTGACCCTGTGCTAGCTCAGACCCAAACTGTCCTTAACTGGGAAAAAGGTTATTTGGATGATGTAAGGGGTGAGGTGTCATGTTTTGTTTAACCCTGTGACCGGAAGAGCTGCAGAAGAAGTCTAGGCCACGAGAGCTCAAGGGATGGGATAGTAAACTGACTGCAACCCTCCTAGTGCTTTCACCGCTGGCCAAATCTGTCTTTGAGCTTCGATTATTTACCAGAAACAATATCATTGTAACATTTGTCGATTTTGAAACTCTGAATCAGAGATATAGGACAATGTTCATAGAGGCCACTTCTTTAAAAATGTGAGTTTGTATTTGTCTGAGTGAAAAGCAACAGAATGAGTATGACCCATGCCACTAAAAGAAGTTTCTCTACATACGACTAAAAAAAAAAAAAAAAAAAAAAGTTTAAGTTTTGGCAGGTGAATGAAGGAAATGAGTTCTCTAAAACACTTATTTTCTCAGAGATCACATTTTCTCAGTGTAAGTGTTCCAAAACTGAGTAGTTTTCTTGCTCTTAGAAGAATTGTTAAATATGCTTCAGACACCTCTTCTACGAAGTAGTAGACATTTCTGTAAGAAAATTGGAATGCAGAATTGGATGTGATGTCCCAAGACTATGATGGTGTAGCAGGAGGATCTTAAGTTGAAACCCTATTCCCCTACTTCCAAACAAAAAAACAACAGCAAACCACCCAAGCACATGGTCCAGAGACTATCATCTCGAGATCAGCCCCTAAAACAGAAAGCACTTTGTTTCAGAACCAGTGAATTCTTTTTCTCATGTAAGTCGTTGTGACTGAAAGCCTCACGAGCCCTTTGTGTGTAGCAATATTACCTAGCTTATAGTAGTTTGTGTAGTCTTAAGATCTTTTCTGAAAATGCTATTATTTTATAATTAAATGTAGTAGACTGATAGTTAAACGGTTATTTTAATGAGACTCTATACTGATATGTGGCCTGAGACAAACACATCTGAAATGAAGTGTGCCAGTTCTCCAGGGATTCTGTTGTCAGCAAAATGAATTGTTTGAGAGGTTGGGAATATTATAGTTTTTAGTAGTCAGAGTTCCTATAACTTTCTAAATTAGTCACTTACCTATCACTATAGAAAAATGGGAGAACTCCACAATAAATCACGGATGAGACTTCAAACACATCAAATATATTTCACTAGTAGTATTCCAAATAGCAAACTAGATGCTCTAGTTAGCTTTTCTGTGACTGTGTTAAACACCATGACCAAAAGCAACTTGAGGATGAAATCATTTACTTTATCTTACAGGTCATAGTCTGTCACTGAAAGAAACTGAGTAAGGCAGAAACCTGAAACGAAAACCAAAACAGAGACCATGGAAGAACACTGATTACTGGTTCTCTTCTTGGGGAATGGAAGGCTACCTTTCTTTATGGATAGCCCAAGACCATCTGCTCATGTATGCTTCTGCCCACAGTATGTTAGACCTTTCTACGTAGATTAGCACTGAAGACCAGTAGACAATGTCACAGGACAATCTGATCAGGACAAGTCTTTAGTTGGGTTTCCCTCTTTTCAGATAATTTTAAGTTTGTTCAAGTAATCATCAGAAGCTAACCATAATAGTAAATAATATTAAAAACATATCGCAAAGGTTTTCCTTATGTTTCTTAATATATAAAAATTGAAATTATGCTTTAGCAATAGGAGGTATTTTGTTGTAATGATATTATAATGTATTTTTATGAAATATATAAGGTATTTGAATTCTATAACTTTCAAGGCTCAACTTTAAAAAAAGTTGATATACTGCTGTGTTATTTACTCATATAGGAACTGTCATCAAATTCTAAATTTTGTCAAAAAGCATTTTAAATTCTGTTTTGTTCATATGTACCTAAAAGACTCTTTAATAAAGCAGTTGAGCTTTACCCATCTTTTCTCTATAACCTTAGCATAGATTATTCTGGAATAAAAATTATGCAAATCCTATCAAAAGGTCATATAATTATCATGCAAATATTAATTAGCAAGTAGACATAAGGCAGCTCTTAACATGAATGTCAAAAAATTCTTTCTCTTCCTAAGTTGTTTTTAGAGACAGCATTTATTACAGCAACAAAAATAAGCCAGAATAAATCTCATTCTCAAAGAAAACAGAACAGAACAAAACAAAACCCAGTTTTTTTTCAATATTTTTATTAGATATTTTCTTAATTTACAATTCAAATGCTATCCCTAAAGTTCCCTCCCCCCTCCCTATTCCCCTGCCCACCCACTCCCACTTTTTGGCCCTGGTGTTCCCCTGTATTGGGGTATATAAAGATTGCAATACCAAGGAACCTCTTCTCCCAAAGATGGCCGACTAGGCCATCTTCTGCTACATATGCAGCTAGAGATATGAGCTCTGGGGTTTCTGGTTAGTTCATATTGTTGTTCCTCTTCTAGGGTTGCAGNCCATTGGGAGCCCTGTGTTCTATCCTATAGATGATTATGAGCATCCACCTCTGTACGAGACAGCTATATCAGGGTCCCTTAAGTAGACACTTGCTGTCCTATGCAATAGTGTCTGAGTTTAGTGACTGATTATGGGATGGATCCCCCCTTGTGGGGGAGTCTCTGTATGGTCCATCCTTTCATCTTAGCTCTCTGTAACTTCTTTCATGGGTATTTTGTTTCCTATTCAAAGGAAGAATGAAGTATCCACACGCTGGTCTTCCTTCTTGATTTTCTTGTGTTTTGCAAATTGTATATTGGGTATTCTAAGCAAAACCCAGTTTTTTAAAATACATTCTTTATTAGATATTTTCTTCATTTACATTTCAAATGTTATCCCTGAAGTCCCCTATACTTTCCCCCCTCCCTGCTCCCCAACCCACCCACTCCTGCTTCCTGGCCCTGGTATTCCCCTGTCCTGGAGCATATGATCTTCACAAGACCAAGGGGCCTCTGCTCCCACTGATGTGTGGTGGCGCATGCTCATAGCCCCAGTAGCTTGGGAGGCTGGGGCAGGATTGTACATGAGTTCAAGGCCAGGACCCTGGGTATCAGGCTACTCTGAGGGAATATGGTCATTGTGAGACTAAGATCCTGTGTGTGGGTCTCCAACACACCTTGTGTTCAGGAGAGATTTAAGCTCTGTGGAATTTAATTAGCATGATTATTTTTTTCCTTTTCAGTGGTTCTGCCTCCACAGAACTGTGTCTCTAGTTGCATATGTAGCAGAGGATGGCCTAGTCGGCCATCAAAACCCAGTTTTAAAACCCAGTTTTAAAAATCAAAGCATAGAGCTGGGCGTGGTGGCGCATGCCTTTAATCCCAGCACTCGGGAAGCAGAGGCAGGCGGATTTCTGAGTTCGAGGCCAGACTGGTCTACAGAGTGAGTTCCAGGACAGCCAAGGCTACACAGAGAAACCCTGTCTCAAAAAAACAAAACAACAACAACAAAAAAAATCAAAGCATAATGTTGTGGCTGATCAACCATTAGATTTACTCTATTATTTATCTCTACATCCATGTGGCATAATTGCTACAATTATTAACCAGTACTGATGTGCTCCTATTAACTAGGGTTTACACATCTCTACAATGTTCTTAGCTTTGCTGTTTCTCTTCACAGCACTGCAGTACATTTAGTGATTATATCTCCATATGTTCCTTTTGAGTGTGGTGATTCCTCAAGTTTTCATTTTGTAGAATTGTAAGGTACATTACATTGGTAAGTTGCCATGTGCCCTTAAAGCTTGTTAAAAGCAGAGTTTAGGTATGAGGAGGGCTCTCCTGGCTTGGACCCCAATAGTTTATTTCCAGTATTCCCAAGAATGTTTTTCAAAACATCTTTTCCTGGGACAGGATAGCTCCCTAACTTGGGCAAAGTAAATAACAAAACCGGCCAAGAATAAAAACATTGTATTTCTAAAAAACAACTGAAAGATAAAATTTTTATAATGGAAAGATGTTGCTATTGTTTATCATGTGACATGGAAATTTTGCCTCGCAATGAGGAACCAGAAGTTATCCATGGAAAGCTCATCTGTGGAGAGAAAGCTTGATCAGACATTTTGCCTGACTTCCTCACCTTCTCCAGTCCATTTCTGCTATCTGTTGATCATGCCTGGTTTGATAGTGCTAGCTCTCTGCGGCTAACCATTCTTTCATTTGGGAACTGGGACTGAGGAACCCTTGGCTCTGCCCAGGTCTCTGTCTCAAGCGGAAACTCCAGCTGATTCTGTCAACAGGACTGTTTCATAGTCTATTTCTACTGGGTGTTCACAAGCTCCCATGGTGATGCTGGTTCTCTCTATCTGGTATTTGCTGTTTATTTTTATTTTTGCTTGCTATACATTTAATAAAATTATTTATTCAAATTCAAAAGCTCATACTGAACACAACTGGTAAAGTCGGCAATATCCACAAGATGATATTTTTGTTTCTTTAGGTTATTGTATTTTGATCATATTCTTCTCTTCTTTCAAGTTCTTCCATATCTTTTTCTGCCCTACTCCTTACAGGCTCACCTTTAAGTTCTTTCTCAAGAAACAAATACAATACAATACAATAAAATCCCTCAAGAAAAGAAGTCAGGAAAACAAAATAAAACCACACCCTGGATGAAAAAAAATACTGTCAAACTAACCAAATTAAAAAAAAAATACAAAACCTGTGCAGTCTATAATATATTAGTAAACTATTCCTTACCATGAGGCTTGTTCTAGAGTAGTGGATATACCCAGGTATATGTGACAGTGCAGTTGTTAACTTTTACCCGAACAGGTTTTCATTCATTCATTCATTCATTCATTTTTTTTTTACTACTTTTATTAGATATTTTCTTCATTTACATTTCAAGTGTTATCCAGCTAGTTCCCTATATCCTCCCCCCTCCCGGCCCTGCTCCCCTACCCACCCACTCCCGCCCCTTGGCCCCTGCGTTCCCCTGTATTGGGGCATATAAAGTCTGCATAACCAAGGGGCCTCTCTTCCCACTGATGGCCAACTAGGCCATCCTGTTCTATATATGCAGCTAGAGACGTGAGCCCAGGGGGTACTAGTTAGTTCATGGTTATTCTTCCACCTATAGGGTTGAAGACCCCTTCAGCTCCTTGGGTACTTTCTCTAGCTCCTTCTTCCTTGGGAACCCTGTATTCCATCTAGTAGCTGACCGTGAGCTTCCACCTCCATGTTTGCCAGGCATTGGTATATTTTCCC